>AYEL01046381.1:0-40223 GCA_000484575.1 Olivierus martensii
CCTAAAAAAAAAAAAAAAAAAAAAAAAAAAAAAAAAAACACAGTTAAAATATAAATAATGTACAATATTCATTAATTATCACTTTACAATCATCAGTAACTCTACCATAAATAGAAATTTGGCAATTTCAAATCAAATTCGCATCCTAATTTTACATATACATATCTTTTAATTGATTATGATTTTGTATCTTATAAACAGAAAACAAATTTTGAATTTTTGGAAATGTTGACTAGTTGATCAAGAATCATCACAAGAATTGCGGAAGAATTGCATTTTTCTTCTTTTCTTTTTATCACTCTAAACATTAAAATATGCTTTCGTCAGACTTTAGATCCTGTAGAATTGTTCTGTCTTCTGTTATTAGAACATGCAGGACTGTTATTTGGAAATTTTGAAGTTGTTTGATGATATGAGGCATAATATTTTCTAGATGATGAATAATTTGAATTAATATTAGAGCACTTCTCATTTTTATAAGGAGATTTGTTTTCTAATGCTTCCTTCATTGAAGAACGCTTACTTTCTTCTTGTAGCATTTTATCTGAATCATTGTTTTTAGAATTGTTTAACTGAGGAGAATAAAAGTTACGAGAAGTAATATTCTTCAATGGAGAACTTGGATTACTGGAACCTGAATAGTTCATATAGTGTTCATAAACCTTAGGATCTGAGATACCTGTTCTACTTCCAGCTCTGCAAGAGTAATAAATATTATAATATTTGCTATAAAGAGCATACAGAAATAAAAAATAAACAGTTTACCTCTCCATTTCTTTATATATATCAATTTTTCTTGATGGAGAGCGAGGAAAATTTGTGCTGAAAACCTTTATAGAAAAATATTACAATATATATATTTTATACGTCTAATAATTTTATATAAAAAAAATTAAACTTTAGAAAGTCAATTATTTTATCTAAATGCAACAAAGTTAATCTTAATATATAAACTATTAAATTGCTAACAAAAACATTTTTATTCATATTCAGCAAGTTATAGAATACTATTATTTAATAAAATTTGATGTTAATATAAAATTTAATATAGCCCACAAATACAAGTATCTGCATTTATGTTGTATATCTATTTATGTAGAGACAATTCTTAACTTATACCACATTTCTATAATTACAAAGCAATCAGTAAGGCCATAATTTGTGAATTCAATTCAAATGGCCAATGAATCCACACACATATAGCCTGATATGCAAGCAATGTCCATTTTATATTTGGTTCCATGCTTAATTGTGCTATAGTAAATTATAGTATTGAGAAATTAATAAATATGAGATTTTTTTCCAACTTATTACATGGGTGGTTTAAACTGAACCTCATCATATTATAATTGTATTTATTTTTATTTTTTAAATATAAATTGCATTTTCAATTTAAAACTGTTATTATAAAAAATAAATTTAAATCAGTGAAACATATCAGTAAATAAAAGACAATCACAAGCTTCTTTAGCAGAAAAATATAAATTTAAATTTAACATAAAACATCAATAAAGCATAACTTAGAAATACTTTTGGCTGTACTCGCAGCCTACAAAATTTAAGAATAGAACATCGCATTCTAAAATAATTCAAATTCAAAAACAAATAAATCACTTTTTAAAAACAATTAGGGAGTGTGTTATTAGATACACCAACCAATAATCCATTATTATTTGATATTGATAAATTTACATGAATCATACTAAAAATTAATTTATATATGCAAGTAATAAAAAATATGATAAGTTAAAAGCCTCTTTTGAATATAAGCACTATAGACATAAGTAGGAAAGCTGTTCAGATAAAATGTGATTCGTAACATTAGATTGTTTTTTCTTTTTAGTATTTGTATGGTTTTTGGAGTTCTGGGATCAGCATTAACAGCTTTTATTACTTTGGCATCATACCAATAAATTTGTAGATAATGTTCATACAATGTAATGGCCAGTACCACAGATTATTTATCCATAAATATATTAGTAAATTTCATATAAGAATATTTTGAACAAAATCAGTGAAGAAAAAGTAAAATCTCAAAAAACAATCAATTATTTATATTGCATTAGAAAATTGATAAACTTGATGTGATATCTGAATAAAATATTTTTAGAAAATAATTTGATGAAAATTGTTTTCATAAAAATTAGTTTATAAATACCTGTACTATATTATACAATCAGTTTTAAACCAGTGATATCAAACTCAGTTCTTATGAAGGGCTGCTTATGAAACAATGTAATATTGAGAGAACCACACATTAAACATTCAAATTGGATGTATTCACAATTATTTACACCTTATCATAATAGCTCTATTTTATAGGAAAATAAAATTTGAAGTTTAAGTACATTCTATAAATAAAACAAATATATAAAACCTCATTAATTCAAATTGTAAATTACTGTATTATAATATTATGAATTATGACAGTAATTAAATTACATAAAATACTTGATTATTAAAAATATTTATGGCAATAGAGTTGACTGTACTAAAGAGTGTTGGGAACTATAAGCAGCCTGTGGGCAGAATTTGACTTGCCTGTTTTAAACAAACTATGGGGTGTCCCAAAAGTCTGGAATCATAATGAATTTCTTCTCTTTCCAAGTAAATTGTTGATCTGCAGCACCTGCCATCCAGAATCAGGCACTCTTGTTAGCACATTGATCCTGCCATCATCAACTGAGTATAAATACAATGGCAACATTGATTGGATCCAGGGACGTAACTACGGGTGGGCCATGGCCCATGCATTGAAAGTTCTGGCCCACCCTGAGAAATTCGTGGAACACATTATTCGCACTAATCGAGTCCTACCTGTATATATTATTTAATTATATATACTTACTATAGTACTCATCTTAAAATGAAGCGGTTTGTAAAGAGAATTGTAATATCCTCCAATAACAACTGGATGAATAAGATATGCAGCATAAGTTAATCTACTCAGTGGAATCCACATATTCCAACATAATATCGTATTAATTATTCCTAAAAATATATAAATTTTTACTTTTTACGAATCGAAATAATGGTCAGCAGTTAAAATATTGTTTAAATTACCTCCGAATCCCGCCACACAGGCAAATATTATCCAAGCAACAGCAATGCCCCATGTTGTACGAGATAAACCTTCATAGATGGCAGCAAGAGTCGTTCCCATATTGGAATGGTACACTCCAAAAATAACACTTGTACCAAAAAATACAGCAACAATCCAGCATACAATTTTTAAATACATCTATAAAGAATATATGGAAGTTATATACGAAAATTCTCCTTTAAATGTGCTAAACTGTTAACTTACCTTGTTAAAAAATTCCTCCCAATTTTTCACTTTATAGAGAGCGTAACCAGTAAAAATTCCTATTAAATATGGCCCTATTCGACAATATGGTTTGTCGTATATATAATCGAAATAATTTGTAGTTCTAGGTAAAAAGAACAAATAATGTAATAATTTTTAAAATAATATTTGAAATCTAATATGTGAACTATTCTTAAAAGTCATTTTAAAATAATTAATAAAAACTATACAAAGTTACTGATTTTGCATATTTGCTATTTTTGACTGAAATGAATCCGTAGAGGAAAGAATTGAAAACACATCAGTGGTTTGCATGCCCAAAACTATAGTAACGATGAAGGAAATGCCTATAAGGGTGTATATGACTACGATACCGACTACAGTAAACCTGTATAAACAAAATATTTGAATAAAATACTAGAAGTTGTTAATAAATTTGATTCAGTGATCGAGACACTCACTTCCATAAAAGTATCAAGAATAAAGGACTAATGACGTAGAATTGCATATCGTTGGCCAAATACCATGTCCAAGCCATGCACTGCAAAGAAGAGCGAATAAATGTGTGTTGTACTATTTAATATTTTATGTTAAATTTATTACCATTTCTGATGCACTTTTAAAATTTTGAATGTAAAGAAGATTCCTCCACCAGTACTGATTACAATTACCATTTTCAGTTTCTTTGGGCCAATATGGACCCGTTCCCAGATGCAGCCATATAGTTGTATAGAATCCTAAAACCATCGCCATTGCAGGTGTTAATCTGGAAATTATATAAAATGTATTTTACAGCGATACATGAGAAAAGAATTTATTGTCACATATCTTGCCTCCAAATTCGATGAAGATAATAATATATCCAATTGATGCTTTCGTTTTCTTCCTTTGATCTTTTTAGAAAGAGATAAGAAAGTAACACTCCACTGGAAAAAATAAATATAAAAATTTTGAAATGAATAATTTTATTTTAAATATAAAATAAATAAATTTCAAATATAAAAATATTTGTATAAAACTGACAAATATAACAACCATGCTTGTTCTATTAATTGGGAATAAGATAATTTCTAAAGTAGATGGACATGATCATTAGATCTCAGTTTTAACTTGAACATAAAAAATTACGAAAGAATCAAAAAGCTTTTCTCCATGAAAAATAATTTCTTGAAAGCTAATTTTGCGTAATTTTTGATATCCTTAATTTATTTAACTACTGTATGCTTATCCATTAGAAAGAGAATTACAATGAAATTTATAGGTTGAAGGCCAACCTAAAATATTTTATGACTTTATAAAATACAAGGTATCTGGATAACTTAACTGCTAGATATGGTACAAAATTAATGATTACTAAATGAAAAATGGCATTATTAATTAATTATTGGCAGTCGGGCGATTCTTGCATAGACACTGCGGAACTGCAATATCCATAATTTTCTCGATATATAAATGTATTTGTTAATTTATTTATGCTTGCTTGTAATATTTGATTTTATCATCAACAAGCCTATACAATTCTCTTATATTGTATAAAAAATAATTAAAATCTATCTTTTAGCACATAGGAGCGCACTCGCTGTTGTGTGAACCGACACTTAAATCGGCACTGTCTATCCCGCAGTTACACTATTGTTTAAATGGAAGTTAGTAGTACGAGTTCGTAGTGCTTATCGTGTTTAAACATTTGGGCATTACAATTAAACACATAACATTTTTAATTATACTAAATTTTATAATTTTATCGATAATAAACAATATTTGGCAAGATTTGAGATTACCTGATGCGAGTTTTCGCAGCGCTAAGCTTATATACACTATCCAGATCAGGTCAGGGACGTAACTACGGGTGGGCCATGGCCCATGCATTGAAAGTTCTGGCCCACCCTGAATATATAACCCGACACGTAAAATTGAAAACCGCAAGAGTTCAACTCCACACAACCCAAGACGCCTTGAGTTTTGTAAAAACTCAACTCTAAAAGCTAACCAATAACCAACTGTAGTTTAAACTGTAACAACTAATCAATTCAATTGGGGAAAGTTTAACTTTAAATGACCCTTTATGTTGGAGGGGAGGCGGAAGAATTTTATAACTGTCAAACAAATCGTAAACAATGCCTTGAGAAAAGAAATAATGATCAAATTACAAACAGCTGCAAATCCAGGTCTGGAGATCTGAGAAAAACAATATTGTAAATTATCCTTTCAATAAGGTCCACCTGCCAATCCCAGTGGAAGAGAGAGGTGCAACTTGACCAAATAAGGTCAGAAATGAGTTCAAACCTCTTTCTACTGATGAGATTGGGTGGACCAAAAAAAAACAAAAATATAAAGGGACACCCGAACACACACACCTGCCCTCTCTCACTCTCCGAGACTCTTCATCATTACTATCGCTTCATTTTTGATCCATCCAGAATTATTTTAATGCTATGCCATTGCTCTTCTGTCACTTTGGCTTCATTTCTGGAGCTCTGCAGGTGGACAGCTTGCTTGAGCTGCTTCTGGCGTGCGTGCGCAGCTTGATTGTGAAAGTTATCGGTTGCATCTGTTGCTACAGTGCGGTGGACTTCTCTTACTTCATTTTGGGTCTTTGTTGTGTTCGCACATCTCTCGATCACAGAACTCTCACGATTTTTTTTTCGATGATCTGCTGCTTTGAATTCGTTTGTTTGTGACAGCATATAAGTCGGCATGAATTATTCTGCAGTCTTGGCGTGATTGCGTCGGGGCGACTTGTGTTTATTTATATCTATAACTTCTACTCTAATTATTAATCTTCAGTAAAGTTCTGTCATCTTATTTAGTAGTCACTCGGCTGCATAGGTTTGTTAGTTTAAGTTTGTTAAGCAATTTAATTATTGAATAAACAAAAAGTATTGTCTTAAAATTTGTAACTTAATAAACTGTCATATTCTAGCATGCTTGTCTTATTATAAACTTGCATTATTTAATTGCTCGTTGTACATCATCTCGCAAGCACACCATTGTGTGCAGCACGTGGGCATTCAGCTTGCAGGTTTATTTTTATTATCATGGAACTCAAAGCGTTTTGAATTATGTGGGATTAAATACTTGTGGTTTTAGATTGTAATTTTTACAGAACTCAAGGTGTCTTGGGTTATATCGGGCTTAAAATCTACATCGGTGTGGCCCACCCTTGGCCCATCAAAAAAAAAAAAAAAAAAAAAGCTGGTTACGTCCCTGATTGGATCTGTGTGTGATGAATAATGGAGGTCATTTCGAACATGTTCTATAAAACTCCCTATGATTCCAGTATTTTGGGACACACTATATATTAGATTAACAGATTGATCTTTAAATAATTTCTTCATAAAAGTGAAAATTATCTTTGCAATAAGAAAAAGATATTAATTTATTATAATATTTTAAGGCAAAGTTTATAAAGTGAAGGATATTTATGCCGATTTGTAAAACGGCACAAAATTAGAAGTGGTTTTAAAAATTTGGCAATAGATTCTATATGATCATGGGGATTAAAATGTCAAACATGGTCAATCACGTGGATCAGGGTATTTTAGATCACAATGAAAAACATGTTCAATCCATAAACTTTTTGTTCAAATTTGAATGTTTTGTTCCTTTAAATACTGAGGAAGACTTACAGTTGAAATGATATTAATGTTCAAGGGAATAATAATTCTGGGTCACAAAACTCAAAGATATCATATAACATATGACATCATTATACAGTCATTCTCTAATTATGTAATACAAGACTTATGTAAATTCAACTTTATGTAAAATATTTTTCATAATTAAAAAAAATTTTTTTTTCAGATAATGTATAGTATAAATAGCTACTTTATTTGTAAGTTACAAGTCCAAACATATTGGCTTACAACATTTAAGCTCATGTTACTTGATTTATGTTTGTTGATCATAAACATCATATTACTGTATATTATTATTCCAAGCAGCATTGTCTTATTTTTAATCAGAGAACAATATTGTGCCATAATGTTGTAGAAGTGTAATTATTATAGTCATTTAGTTTATTAATTCAGAATTTTTGTTAAAAAATTATTTTCTGACTTAAGTAAAATTCAACTTGCATAAAGTTACAAAAAACATAACCCTTACATAAGTGAGGGAGTAGCTATGTTATTGTGTAACATATAATGCTATTGAGACAACAGTGGATTACAGTGGAAAGTTGCATGATAGTATATGACATCATAACAATATATCTAGTTATGATTATCCATATCTAAAAGTAGGTGAAAATTGTGTACTAGAAATACTTGAAAACACAAAGCAAACTAGCTAGTAAATAATAATGAATGAATGATAATATGAAAATTTGCTGGATAAATAAAACTCCATGATGCCAAATGAGGGTAATGTAGTAATCCTTATTTTTTTCTTTATTGCTAATATGTTTATATGTCATTATATATTATTTATCTTATTAAAATTAAACTTCATTTGACTTTTATATCATTAGATATGACTGCTAACTCTAAAAATTAATAAAAAATATTAAAATATTAAATTACAGTATAAATTCTAATTTGAGTAAATTTAAAAATTTAAAAAGAAATAAATATGCATTAAAAATTCAATATTTTAAATAAGAATGAATATTTCAAAAATTTATTGTTTTAAGTATTCTTAATTCTTGCTGAATATGTTAAATGTGGATTTTCAAATTAACAAATATTTATAATAATGCAGAAATTTCAAGTCTTAATTACTTATAATTATTGCTTAAAAATAGTATATATAAAATTTTAATATTTTTATATAATTTATAATGCAGATAGTTCTCGGTGTATGAATTCCTGAAATTTGTAAGTTTTTTCAAATATGAAGTACCAAAACAAAATCAATTATATGAATATTAATTGCAAAAATAAAATGCTAAATATTCATAAAAAGGCATTTCAAGCCATGAATGTGGAATATAGTATAGTACAAATGAATTTATAACAAACTCCATCATCTGCTATGAAATCGGAAAAATCAAAATGGCAGTATGAGAAGCAGAAGCATATCAATCTGGCTGTCATAGTTTTATCAGTACATTATGCATATAACTTTCATTCCAAGATTATGCCTAAGAATTAGTTCATCTATAAAAAATCTCATCTACTTATATGTCAATAATAAAGAAGAATAAAAATTCAGCAACATTTATATCACAAATAATTTTATTATTATTATAATTTCCTTGATTTTGAAGGTATTGTTTTCATTACTTTAGATTGGTATATCATCATTAGTTATTGATTTTATTGACCTTTAATTTTATTTTAGTCAAATTTCATTTTTTAGAACAGAATACTGCCATACTTTTAACATTATGTCTATGGGAAATTGATTCTTTGTTTATGAGTTCTTACTTTATGAGCTCACTCCAACAACAAATTAACTCATACAGTTGAGAACTACCTGTAATAAAAATAATAATAATAATAATAATAATAATAATCGTATTCTTTGCTTTTAGCTTTATTATTATTATTAAATATTAATTTCTATATTTATTTGCGTAATTTTTATAATCTACTCTTTCAACTTTTTTTTATAATTAATCGCATATGTCTAGGTTTTAGATCTTTCAGTTAAAATTATAGCAAACTGATTAGTTATAGGTAATTTCATTATTTTTAAGTTACTGAAAACAGGAGCTATTTAGGTATTTTTTCAGTAGCTATTTAGTAGCTACCAAAAACATTAGCTAGTAAATGAAAGTATAGTTATTTAAGAGTTTTTACAACTGCGTAAAGTGCTTTTACGTATAGTTTTAGTTATAATTTTTAAAATATCAAATAAATTGATTTTTTTTTGACATTTTGAAGAGTTACTAACAAGAATTAATAACATAACATTGAATATTTCCTAATATTCAATTTTGCTTTGAAGATATTCATATTCTAAATGTAACATGGAAAAATATAAAAACTATGTGGCAGAGTTCCATATGAAATTTGTCAAGTTTGCTGAACAAAATATAAACTGCATAAAAGAAGGAATGGGAATGTGGCATAAATAAGATTTCTTTTATTATTATTATTATAAATTTTAATAAAAATTTTGAATACAGTATATGAATATCTATCCAGTGTTTTTGGTCCTAAACTGAAAGTTACCTTTAAAATGATGACTTCTGAAAATTACACAAGTAAATATGGTAATTCAAATAAAAAATTTTGAAATTTAAAACTATACATTAAAGTTTAACAATGAAATATAAATTGCATGTTTCTGATATTTCAGAAAAGTTTCTTTAGTTTGTTAATGCCAACACAGATATTTCCCAACTTATATACATATCTGCCTCAATAAATTCAACACCTCTATAATTTCAATCCCATATCTTTATCATAAAGGGGGTAACAGAGATGATAATCTGTTTTGAGCTTCTTCTTCTGGCTAAAGGAACTCAAAGGTTCTACCCAAACCAAAGTGTGAAATATTGTGATGGTTGAGCAGTACTGACATAATGAAAGATGCAGCATCATGGACAATCCTTTCAAGGCACCAGACAAAAATCACATCATCATATTTAGTCTTCTATCTGTATTAAAGAATAATCAGGTGGTGACTATTTTCCTTCCTCTAGTTTTTAGAGTTGTATAGTTCTTAAACAAATCCTTGGATGGTAACTCTTTGAGTGATCCATCTTTTTAGGCTAAAAGGGGAAAGTAGTGATACCAGAAGCTTTCAGCTGCTAGGATACATTTCCCAATTAGCTATCTCTAAACCATCTGCTGGCCTAAAGATGCCAGTAAGAGGATTAGATCTCTATTTTCTATTTTTGCTTTTGAGGATAGTAAATCTATAAATAGGAGTCTATGCTTTCAATCAGAGTTATACTCTACTGAGATGGATCTGAGGTCTTTTAAGGTACTCTTGGATTCTAATTGCGAGATCCACGAAATATCGCTTATGTTTTATTATTTTTTTTTTTATAATTATCGTATATTTTGTTCAGCAAACTTGACAAACTGCATAAAAGAAGGAATGGGAATGTGGCATAAATAAGATTTCTTTTATTATTATTAGCGCGGTGGACTTCTCTTACTTCATTTTGGGGCTTTGTTGTGTTTATTTATATCTATAACTTGTACTCTAATTATTAATCTTCAGTAAAGTTCTGTTGCTACAGATGAAATCGATAACTTGCACTTTAAACTATTAATCTTCAGTAAAGTTCTGTCATCTTATTTAGTAGTCACCTCGGTGCATAGGTTTGTTAGTTTAAGTTTGTTAAGCAATTTAATTATTGAATAAACAAAAAGCATCGTCTTAAAATTTGTAACTTAATAAACTGTGATATTCTAGCATGCTTGTCTTATTATAAACTTGCATTATTTAATTGCTCGTTGTACATCATTTCGGAAGCACACCATTGTGTGCAGCACGTGGGCATTCAGCTTGCAGGTTTATATTTTTATCATCATGGAACTAAAAGCGTTTTGAATTATGTGGGATTAAATACTTGTGGTTTTACATTGTAATTTTTACGGAACTCAAGGCATCTTGGGTTATATCGAGCTTAAAATCTACATCGGTGTGGCCCACCCTTGGCCCATCCAAAAAAATAGCTGGTTACGTCCCTGATCCAGATACAATTATGTGGCGACGGATTGGACTTCTATGAGGCACAATGATTTGACCTCGGTCCGTCGCGCTACTGATATACGCGAAAACTCGCGGCTGCCCAATATTTTTTTCATGAAACAAAACAAAAATATATTTTATTTTTAAGTAATTTTGAATTATACCAAACTGTATAATTTTAACGACAATAAATCAGTATTTTTTCATTTTTAATTTTTACCATAGTTTTGATATTTTGCCCAAATACGTATACACAGTACTTTTAGTGTGTGTGTGCAGGTATGCATATTTAGAAAGTGGCAGCACCCCACGATTTCCAGTCATGAGCCGTCATTGTTAGCAAGCAACAAACTATTCTTTCTTACCATGACGAATTATTGTCTATCATGTTAATCTCAGTATTTTTTCATTTTTAATTACCATAGTTTTGATATTTTGCCCAAATACGTATACACAGTACTTTTAGTGTGTGTGCAGGTATGCATATTTAGAAAGTGACAGCACCCCACGATTTCCAGTCATGAGCCGCCACTGTTAGCAAGCAACAAACTATTCTTTCTTACCATGACGAATTATTGTCTATCATGTTAATCATTGTCAAAAAATTCTCGATAAACTACTACATTTCATTAATGTCTTCTTAACGCTCGGTACAATGAAATTGGGTTGTGATCAACTTGCAGGACAGTGTTCAATTTCTGGGTGAAGTAGCGGCAGAGCATTCCAAGAGGGATTTCGGTCTGGATCGTTGAACTCCATCATCCTCCATCTGAATGCTGACCGCACTAAGAATATAGGCGATCCATGATGAGTACTAGAAAGCCCAGCTGCTTAGTATCAGCAGGTGAAAAGCAGCTTTAAACGACAATCTAATCAAATTCCTCGTCGGATGATTGTCAGAGTGGAAATGTACTATGGTTCCATCAAGGAGAATCGGAGTTCAATTTTTTGTTCTACTACTCCAGTTTTTCAAGAAGTCTGGTCTATTGAACTCCATCGTTCATCTAATGGCTGACTCTACAGGTGTGTGAGCGGATCGTGATAGATATTGAAATACCCTCTACTTACTACCCAATGGATGGAATTGCAGTATTAAATCACATAGGAAAAAACAAATATCCTCTTGAAATCTTTTAACATACAACAGCTATTTTTGTGATATTAATAATATATTGTTATATTGTAAAGCATACTCTAGTTTTGGATTTGAAATGGATTTATCAATAGCTTAGAGTCAATTCATTCAACTTCAAGAGTATATTAAAGAAGATCATTTCGACCCTACTTTTACGTTATGAAAGTTATCATCCTTGAGCTTGTTTTTCCTAATTTTCGGATTTCTCTTAATTAGGCTAGATGGGCGTATGGTAAAGCAGTCATTTGCCACATTGTAGAATCTGAGTCTGGCCCGTTGAACATCATCCTCGAATCTTCCGGTACAGTACAGTAAAGTCAGTTCAGCGTTACTGTGAAGTCTTGTATTTGAAAACATTCAGCAATTAAAGTCATTATTTATTTTTAATTTTTAGATAAATTATTTTGCTATAAGTTATCATCATCGCTACCATCCGAGTGATGTTATCATTCAATTATGAAGATACTGTATGCAATTTATTACAATTTTCGTAGACAATATTGGAAACATTACATCATCGTAAATTATAATAATATATAGAAAACTGTTTTGTATACTAATATAGCGCAGATTAAACATATTTTTAGCGCTATTCACGTAATTATTGTAATGAATGCGTAAATTTTCCTAAATTGTTAATAGATCTTAAATTAAAAAGTTTAAAGTTTGTCCAATCGATTCCAAATTTCAAACTGTTGTGTAAATTAAATTTACTTATATTATTACTAAACTTTTCAATGAAGTTTTTTCTGATCAGAATTTGACTGCAAAAAGCGGTTTACGAAGCAAATAAATTCTATGCAGAATTTTTGCTTCGAAAACCTTATATTAAATTTTTATCATAATAATATCTGATGGATTACTTCTCGAGATCGATAATGATGAAAATCTTGAAAATTCATAAAGGCATTTATTAAATACAATATTCATAATCAAAATCTCTTACCTTAATAAGAAGAAAGTATCTACAGCAAATGTGCCTTGAGCTATTAATTGAAAGGAGAAAGTTTTTCCATAATCCAGAAGATCTATAATGTTCTCTAAAAAGGAGAGAAGATTTTTATAATAATATATTTTATGGCGATTAATCTTATCATTTATAGCCTTATTAAATGCATACCAGTAATAGCTGCAGTAGAGATGAAAGTATGACCCAGAATGACCCAACTCATACTTAAGAAACGAATTCCGTGTATACAGTTCAACTGATTGGCATTGTTTGTAGTATTACAAATCTTCGCGCCATTAGTATATACAGAAAAACAAATAAAAAATTCGACGATTCCTACATAAAAGCGTAAACATTCAATTCAATAGTAAACAATAGATATGAAAAGTTAAAAATTGCAACCTGAATCAAAAATTCCTTTCTTGCTGGTTATTACTTCAGTATCACATATTACTTGCTTCTTAATTAAGCCAGTCTCACTGTTAGTATCAGAAATATTTGGATTTTCTTCTTCGATTTCATTGTTTATACTTGAATCCTCATTTATTTCAGCTTTTTTCTTTTTTATTAACGTTTTTATTAAATCGCATAAAGTACCGATAACCATGAAAACACCAAATATACCTAATATACACCTATTTATATTGATATTGATTATAAAAATAATGATAACAACATTATTACAATACAGTACATTCATACTCACAGATACGCTATATGACTAGATTCCCATTTTGTTTTAGAACTTTGGCAAGTAATTTGTGTAACATTTAAATTATTTGCTATGCTTTTTATCACAGGAATGTAACCTATAGAAAAAAAAATGAGTGAATACTATATTATTCATTGCATTTAGTTTAAAATTAATAATAATATTAGTGTGTTGAGCCATTATTGTAACTGTAACCGCCAACAAGTTACAAAAATTAAAATTTAAACTTACTCAAAAACATTGCTAATTCTGTTGTACTATTCAATAAAAGTTCTTCTGTGCACGTATCGGGTACACATACACCAGTATTTATAGATAGTCCTGCCTTCGTCTATAAAATATTCTTATGAGTTTTAATTTATATAAGAATATCAAAATGGTTTTTAAAAACTCTTAACCTGTGGATTTAGAACATCGGTCCATGTTACAGAACAATATTCACCCCTAAAGTTTCCGAAAGTCCAGTTTCCGATAGCTTCTAATGGGATAGTGATTTTTCGACATTCACCGAAGTCTCCAATCCAAAACAGATTTCCAAGTAAAAGGCCTTCAGGTAATTTTCCTGCTGCATCCAACACTAGAATATTTAAATTTTTTTAATCTAAAATAATTAAAAAGTTCACTTTCATCAAACGTTTTCTTATATCTATCGTATATTGAAAAAAATAGATGTTGTTATATTTACTATCGGTATATTTTTATTAAATTCAAATTAATCCAAAATGGAAAGAATCAATTTGGTTTAGACATTAAGCCCGGTTTCACCAACGAGGTTCAAATTAGAACAGAGTTCAAATGGGCAGTCAAGGTCATTTTTCGTTTCACCAACGTCGTTCACGTTTGATCGATAGTTTAGTCCGAGATTAAACTGAACCGCCACTCTCGACCGTTCAAGCTACATTAACTCAGTTTATCCAACATGGCGGACAGCGATGGTGAAATGGACGATTTGTTCTTGACATTTCTCGAAACAGAAGTGAGGAGTAAACAAATATTAAGAGCAAAATTCTGACTGCGATTTTCTTTATTTACGATTTCAACGTTCGCCATATTTGTCTTTCCGAATGAAACGACCATGTGCTTGCGCTATGCAATATGGGAAAACAGTCACGTGTTTTCAATTGACCAATAGGGTTACCTTTTACAAATCTTTACAGAGTTCTACTGAACTGAACCTGAACTTGCTTGGTGTAACGCATTTCAGCTGAACTCTGGTTCAGTACTATGGATCAGTTTGATCGGAGGTTAGATGAACCTGAATTTGAACTTTGTTGGTGAAACCGGCCATAAATCTATCCCATGTTAAAATGTTATGTGATTGGATGCTTTAAGGAATAGACATTTTTTTCGATCATCTTCTATCATTAAATTAATCATTTTAAATATAGTGAATCGGGAGATGTTGCCCAACTTTTTCTTTTTGACCCTAAAACTCATATTAAATTTGAATATTTTCATTTCATATTATCCTAAAACTCATATTAAATTTGAATATTTTCCTTTCATATTTTTTGTATGAATATTTTCCTTTTCATATTTTTTGTACTTAAACTTACAAGTGTTATGCATATATGACTTCGTCAAAAACTTTTGAAATAACAATCGGGTCATGATTTATAATTTTTAAAAAAAAGTTACAATTAGTCATCTTACCCCGAATATTCGTGGTAAGATGCCACTGCGCTTTGGATGATATTCACTTTAATAAAAAGCAAAAATAAACTCTTTGCTCATCCAACATTTCAATAGAATAAATTATTAAATTCTATAAAATTAATAGAATTAAATAAAATCAACTATTTAGGTATTGTATACATCCACGATGGCCAAGTTGCGGCTTTTGAGCCACATTCGATTCTTTGATAACTTTAGTGTGGCTCTATATCACGAAAGTCAAAAGTTAATATAGAGCAATCTCTTTTAATTAATAAAAATGTAGAAGTTGTCCATTTGTCCATATAAAATAAGCTATCCCAAACACTTAGGAAAGTGGATTAAAAGTTTTTTCTAAGCCCTTCATATACAATTAGTATTAAACATATAATGGATTATTTATCTTAGCCCTTCATATACAATTAGTATTAAACATATAATGAGTTATTTATCTAAACCCTTCATATACAATTAGTGGTAAACATATAATGAATTATTTACTGTGTGGTTCCATGCCATATTTTTCATCATTACATTTCTATAATCTCCTTTTTAACGTTCAGTAAGGTAGATGTAGGCCTGTCTGTATAGCATTGAAGCAATTCATGCCTCCTCTGTTTATATGTTATGCTGCATGTTTTAAACTTTCTTCGAACCAAAGACCTCCGCTTGGGTCCTAATATATGTTCTTATCATTTAATTTATGAAATAAATCATAAACATAAAAATTTAACTTCGGCATCTAATCCTGAAACAAAAATTTGCCATCTTTCCCGTTGATCAGGATGATATTATTACGATTAATAATAATACTTCAAAAAGTGACTGTATAATTTTTGATAAAAATTTCAACACTCGCTGGAAACTTTTCGATTTCTATTGCGAGTAATTGATAATCTGATAATAGCCGTTATATATTTTTGGCGGGCTTATAGGAGATTATAATAAACCACCTTTTACTACTAAAATGCATTAATAACCAGATTAATAGTAAGATTAAGATTAATATTCAAATTTTACTATTAGACCTCGTTATAAACAGAATATTTATTTAGTACGCCATTTTATTTCGAAATGGAGTACTGAATAAATACTCTGTTTATGGTTATCGATCCAATTTTCACAGAATATTTGCGAAATATATTCCAAATAAATGAGAAGATAAACTGCTACTTACTCTGAATCGTCCCGATATTTATAATATCAATTGTCAAGTACATCAGATCATTTTTACATTTATTAACTGTAGAATTCTTACTAAGTTCTATAATCTTTGTGTAATTAAATTTATCTCTCGTATTTACATCGTTGTCAGCAGAAAAATCCAATTCGATAGGTATTCTGTCATTATTTTCTTCTCTTTGATGAGTAAACAAAGGATTCGATTTCGGAATCATCCACACAGCATCAGGTATCGTCATAAGGAGGTTTAACCACTTCTCGTGTAAACTACTCAGTTCAATAATAGTAGCATTGTTAATGATCTGGACATTTGGATGACTGAAACATTGAACAAATTTAAAGATCAGTACGAAAACAGTAAATTTCCACATTCTGTACATAACCGTTCTGTTTAGTTCCTATTGTATTGTTAGTTATTATTCTGGTTATGCAATCAGTTATTTGTAAAGTGACCTAGTTAAAGTGGGTAAAATTGTCACGTGAATAGTGATAAGTTTATTCAGGTGATAATTCGATTGCAATTGCAGCTTTAATGTGTGTTTTTTTTTTTTAATTAATCATTTATACTTTGGACAATTGCATTTTAAACCACGAAATTTGGTAATATTTTATTATCTAGCATTTATCTTTTACGGTTTATAAAAATAACTTGAAATATTAAACTGATAATATTAGTCACGTGCTTCATATTTTTTTAATTAATTGTAAAATATGTGATAAATTAGATCATTTAACCAAACAAGATTTTGACGAAATACATAAGTACATAAAAATCAATGTTTTAAGAAATTGGGCAGCATTCATTACAACACTGGACCTCGGGTTAGATAGCCCTGGCGTATATTATTCAGAAATAAAGTTTGTTTATAATTGAAGAAAAATCATAATTATCTATTCCTTTAATTATCTGATGCACATTTCTCTCTGAGTTATTTTTAATAGATCTATATTTTTCTCATGGTAAAAAATCAAATTGTTGGTGAAAAATTAATATCATATTTATTATTAAATTTTGATGGCAGATGGCGTAAGTATCATACATAAATGAACCTAACCTGAGTTTATGTTTGTGAAAAAATGAAAATTGCGAAGAATTTTTGCACATAACGATAATTGTCAGGTGTGAAAGGATTAACAAACAGTTCTTAAGAAGACTAAGTCCGAGTGTGTATAGTTTTTTGGATGATTAAAAATACTCGATTACAAAAACAATATACCTTGTTCTCATTTTACACTCTCCATTTACGTTTCTTCGGCTTACGCTTTTAAAGAATATATTCCAGTGCTCAGAGGTCCGCGAAAATGTTCATAGATAACCGATTTTGAAAAAAAAATCAAAAATTCATAATTCGTTTCGCAGATGATAAATCCGGTACACGGGATATTAACAAAGTTTGAAAATGTATTAGTTTCTATACAAAAATTGTGAAAAGGAAGATGAATTGAGCCATGATCATGCAAGTCAAGAATGTGAAACGATCATCTGAGTCTTTATATAATCTATCGGTATCAAGTACAATACCGATAGATTGTATAAAGACTCGGACGTGTTGAGTTTCCGAAAAAAATAAAAGAAAAAGAAATATTAATAGTTTAATATTGTTGCTTTTTTTCTTTATGACATTGAGGCAGTAATTAATCACCGCACTACTATATTATACTTTAATAAGTTAATGCATATTTTCACTTCTTCTTTGTGAGTTTGCCTTGCTCTTTGTTAGCATTTTTATCCAAAACTGTTACTCAAAATATTTAAAAACCGGTACGATATTACTGTATATGCATACTTTATTTTTAAAATTTCTAAATATCAGATTACTATACAAAAATTAACTCACACTAATCAGACTATTTTACAAAAGAATTAAAACGGATTAACAATGAACTAAAGTTAAAACAATTATTTAAAAACAGAATCATTAACTTGCGATTACTTAAATGCAAGTTAATGATAGCATGATGATTCGAAATGCTTTCGGTTTATTTTTTTTAATTTCAAAGTATTTATACCTTTGTACTCAGTAAGTATACCTCCGAAATCCTTACTGTGTTAACATTTTGCTAAAAATAAAACCAATTCTACAAGTTGTATATATTGTTCAAAAGAAATGGTGTTCAATTAACCACGAATTTAAGGTGTCATCTTCTGATGATTCGAAATGCTTTCGGTTTATTTTTTTTTTATTTCAAAGTATTTATACCTTTGTACTCAGTAAGTATACCTCCGAAATTCTTACTGTGTTAACATTTTGCTAAAAATAAAACCAATTCTACAAATTGTATATATTGTTCAAAAGAAATGGTGTTCAATTAACCACGAATTTAAGGTGTCATCTTGAAAACAAACATCCACAACTTCTTGTAGTTCAGAAAGACTTGCAGAAGGAAGAAAAATTGTTATCGAGGCACTTACGAAGCATCATCGTCACAACCTCTCCCAGGAAAACAAAGAAAATTTTCTGAGACGTTTATGAGCATTGAGGAATTTGAATCAGATGAATCAGCAGAAAATAAGATAAATCAAGCTCTTATATTTATTGTGTGATGTGCCATTGAGTATTTGGATCGTGAAGATTTTCAACATTTCGTAAAGACAATAACATCTTACAAAATTCCTTCTCGACCAACGATTAAAAGACTAATTTCCGATAAATATAATAATATGGTATCCGTAGTCAAACAACAACTCAAAATAGAAATTTTGCTTATTAACAACTGATTTATGGACAGACAATCAGAAGAAGAATTACATTAGCTTGAACGTCCACTTTATAGATGAGGAAAATAAACTATGCAATGTAGCATTGGATGTTTTTATATTGGAAGAATGGTATACTAGGGAATATCTAAGATAATTAACTAAAGCAGATGATAAAATACTGGAATAGATGAAGAATATGTCAATGAAACTGTTACTGACCATGCACAAAAAAAAATAACATCGATATTAGAAAAATCGATGGTTTTATCGATGTTCAACACTAGTACACAGACAGTGACGATACAGCTTAGTTGCGAGTACAATATTATTTTTTTACAACAAATGTTTCCACTTTCCACTTAGGTAAAGTACTTTTTTTTTTTTTAATAAGAAGGAGTCAAAGCTTTTAGAGGACCCCTTTCCACTCAAGAAAGAGTACCAAGGAGTCCGAAAGTTGTGTATATAGAAGTGTTTGCTATACCCAGAGATGGGTTTATAATATTTAAATTGTGTTTTGTGTGTGTTAAATACTTTATTATGTATGTACGGAAATGGTGCTAATTAGAAGACATAAACAGTCAAACACACACACCAGCCACACAGAAGAGGGAAGAAAGAGAGACAGGAAAGCAAAGAGAGTTAGTAGTGTACCTAACCTAACCTAACCAAGGAAAGGGGGCGGGATAAAAAAAAAACCTTTCTGGCGTTCCCAAAGCAGTAGGAGGAAATGGAGATACTGCAGTGGGAATGCCATCGACAGCTTAGTGATTTCAATTTTGAACCCAAAAAGGGAAGCCAAAAGACAAGGGGAGGGCCCAAACAGCCAACAGGGGGTATGAAATCACTCACTTGCCGAAATGACAAGGACAGAAGACACAAGAAGGACGAACAAAGAAAAGAAAAAGAAAAGAGAAGCAAGCAGAACAAAAAGAGGAAGAAGCAAAAAGAAGACAAAAAGAGACAAACCAGCACAACAACAACAAGGGAAACAGAACAGCACGAGGACAACAACAACACAGGACAAAACAGGAAACAACCCCAAACACAAGGGAGACAACAAGCAAAACAAAGCCAAAACCAAAGAGAGAGAGACCAACCCAGGAAGCAACAAAAAGAAAACAAAAACAGACCGAAAAACCTCAACCAGAGGGGAGAAACCAAGAAGGCAGTAGCCAAAACCAAAACAAAAGAGAAATACCAACAGATGCCAAGAACAAGCCAAAACAACCAAAAGAAGCCTTCCACAGGCTACACTTCTAGAGAGGAATCAGACAGATTGTGCTGGACGGGTATATAGCATTTGCACATTTATTTCAACCTTTTGCAAATTTATTTAACCCATTTGCAAATATATTTAAGCCTTTTACAAATATATTTAAACCTTTTACAAATTTATTTAAACCTTTTATAAATTTATTTAAACTGAGCAAAACAGTCAATGGATGGAAAAGGAACGCCTGCACAGTTTATACTGCACGAGTCTGTTCGTCTGTTCCCCGACTGCGATTTTGGGTTTAAAATTTAAACCGACTTATATATACACAGCGTTAAAATCACGTATAAAATAGAATACGGGGAAAAGCATAATTAAAAAATGCAGAAGGGATAATTTTGAGGAACTAAACAATGGCCCACGAGGAAACAGGCCAAAACTACTTAATCCTTTCGCCTAATATATAGTTATTTAAATAATATTTAAATAAATGTTTTTGTTTATAGAATTGCCTGTGTATCGTGTGCTCATTCTTCCTTCGACCCGGACCCTGTGTGTCCTTACTCGCACCTGGTAAACGCGCTCGCCATTAAACGGTTCATTCTGACATTTTGATAATTTTTGATCTCAGCGACACTTTGCGGCAGCCTCACATAATGATGAGTCTGTACAACTAATATCTTTCATAACTGTTCCTGTAAAGCAGGGGGTTCTTTGATGACTCCAGACCCACAATGGATTGTTCAATGGTCCTATAACCCCTTTACTTGACTATTGAAATAATCATCATTATTCCTTATATTAGTTGCCAGTATGACTTCCAAATATGTCAACAGCTTGAATTTACTGTGTGTAAATTCAAGCTATTTGCCCCTTAGAGCCAAGTTAGAGATAGAGTCTCAGACCCATGGCATTTATAATACCATGGGTCTGAGGTTGCTGCAAATCAATCTCCAGCATTCTAGAGCTGTTTGCCCCTTTTGGATCAGTGGCTCATGAGGGGCTGTTATGAATTTGTTCTTATTCAAGAGCCTTAGCATTATAAGGATCAAATATGAGGGCTTAACTGTAAGAGGGACAAGTTAGTTATTTTTATAAATGAAAGTGACCATTGGACATGTATCTTTTCTGAAGATAATATAAATGTTTCATTCATATGGGATTTCTGTACTAGAAATCAAACAACTATGGGTGCAACTTGGAAGAAATTATGGTAGCAGGGATCTTATTGTTTCTTCTGCATATTTTCCTTATATTAAGAAAGAATTTTTATTGACAACAATTTTTGTGCATTTGGTGGAATTATGTTAACAGAATCAGTTTGATTTATTAATTGGTGTTGAAGCTGTTTCTCATTACTTAGTTTGGAAGAAACAAGGATATCAATCAAAGAAGGAAATACTTATTGGAATTCCAAGTAAGTACTAATACTAACCTTATTGTTTTAAATAAGGGCAATAAATTTGTCTTTGTTGTTAAAAACAGAAGGGAGGTCATTGACCTAATATTAGGGATTAAAATGTTTATGACCTAACAGGATTACCATATACCTAATGTGCCGTCTGCTTCAATCATAGATACATTTGCTTTAATTTAACAGGTATGGTATCTATTCAGATGATATAGAGAAACCCAAAAAAACTAATTAGCTTTCTTATAAAGAAGATCTTAAATTTAATCTTAGGGTATTCAGAGCAAATTTTGCTCGGTGGTGGATTTAGAGATGACTGTTGACTAGATTCAAAATTAGTTTTGTTGTCCTATCAACAAAACTGTCTGATTAAGACGGCTAGCTCATCAAGAAAAATCACAGTTTGGCAGTCTTAGATTTAATATTAGAAGACTTTAATAAAGCTAAAAGGACAGGTGAATGAGACACATACAAATGTACTCTCATCTGTTATAATAAATTCATTAGAAAATTGAATAACTCTTCCTGGGAACGATATTGTCAGGGAATTGAAGATATACCTGATGTATCCAGATTAGTAAAGATAATATCCAAAAGTTATTATTGCAAAATTATTACTAGCAGGTTGCCAGAAAGTAGTTTTGCTTCAGAACTTTTGGTAAAAAATTATTTTTCTGGCTTCCCCAAATTTGAATTACATAAAAATAGTTGGTCCCAATTAACTGTATAAGTCAGGTAATACCTATATTGATTGATATTTAAAAATGTTATTTTTACTCATTATTATATCATTTTAAATAATTACATTAATAATAATATCAGAAAATTAAATAAACTTTTTCATATAAGAACTAATATAAGCTTATAATTTTCACAGTTATAAATTATAAAAATGGTGAATTATTATTTTACATATAAGACAATATATGAAAACTCAAATTACATCAAAATATGAATTTCTAAAAATCCATTAAATTGTGTTTTTAAAAGTATAAAAAGTAAATTCTTTATCACATTTTGTCTAATAATTTGATTTTTCATTATATCTCTTATATGAAATAAATATTAAATAATTTTTATTAATGTAAATGATTATTATTTAGTAATAACAACAGTACTAATAGCAGTAATAAAAATGAAGATATTTAAAAATATTTTCATGCATTTCAGATAAAGCAGACATGCACTGCATTAATGTTGTATCCAAGCCATACCCATAAATCATATATTTAGCATTTAAAATTAAATATAATGAAATTCTGATCTTTTACAAGAAATTGTATTCATTTTAAAGTTAAAATGGAAAAAGCAAAAGAAAAATGAATATTTATATATTTTCTGATTTTAAAGAATTAATTCAAAAGAATAATTAAGATGTTAAAACTTTTTACTATATTTGAATAATATATTTTTCAAGATCAATATTTCCAAAAAATTATAAGAAGAATACATTTAAAAATCTTATATCTAATGTATAGTTTAAATAATTTCCAACCAACATGCAAATCAAAATAATAAATTTAGTCAGTAAAAATAACTCATGCATATGGCTTCTAAAAAAAATCTATAAAAGTTAAAGTAAAAATTATATATACATATTTTCATCACAGGCAGAATTAAATTCAGTACCTGTTGTCTGCCTGTATATCGCAAACTCTGGGTTCTCCTTATCATTGGAGATTGTGAATGAACATGATGTATCTGCAAAATATTTTTTTATATTTGTATGAATGAAAACTTACTTTAAATTTAATGCATTTTAAATGTCAGTTTATTCTAAATGTATAATATCGATAATATTTTGTTTACAAAAGTGACAGGATATTCATAATAGCTAAGATGACTTTTCGAAAATTTTTCTTAAATTTTAAATTTTGATTATTATTCATAAAATCATTATACATATTTTTTTATTTAATGAAACAAACAATTATGAAAACAATTTATGAAACAAATAATTATTATTAAGACATACATTAGTAAATTCGTAAATTTACAGAACTATCAAAAGCTGTAACATTTTACTATAATTGCTTAATGATTCAGTGATGATGATGATAATTAAATTCATATATTTCAACATGTATTTTATATAAAGGAGAATATAATCTTTTTTGAAATTCATAATTTTTATTGAATAATTCTCCTCCATTATTATAGATTTACAAATATTAATGAATTAAAATGTCTAATAAAAAAGCTTAAATTCATGAAATAAAGTAGAAATAAATTTGTAAATTGTAGGAATAAAACCTTAGTTTATAATACTAGGTCTATAGGATTTCTGGTTTCAGTTAAAGTCATGATTTTCAGAAATAAGTTTAACTACTGTATTTGTTTCATAGTTTCCAATTATCTTAATATAGATATTCAGGAGTTTATCATCAATATGTATATCTATGTTAGATTATAAATAAATACAGGTAGTCCTCGACTTACAATGGGGTTCAGTCCCAACGTCTCCATTGTAAGTCGATTCTGACATAAGTCAAGGACTTTTTTAATTCTTGATTTGTTTGATTTTTGTTTTAATATTTTCATAAATTAAATTTCTATTTAACTTAAAATGGTTAAACAAAGCTTTCTTCGCCCTCTTTTTTTACGTTGGAATTTTCATTAGAGTATTATTTCTCTTACTGGACATGACAGATTTATGAAGAAATACAGTAATAAGGCTTGGCTTGCCAACTAATGGCAAATTTACAATGCATATACAAAAAGCAATGTGGCACCTTTATGTATATGAGAGCATCAAAATTGAATTAGAAAATTTTTAGTAATAATTTCAGGCCATCATAAGTGCAAATCATCGTAAGTCAAAAACTATCTGTAGTAAAATGTTGGCAGAAATTTGATTTCATTGCTTAAAATTTTATCATCAGCAGAGGATGATGATATATTATATTATATAGTCTGATATAAGAATGCAAAAAAAAGTGAAATGAAAAACTATGTCACCAATTCAATCCAATATTATTAAAATTTTATACTTAATAGAAATTTTGTTTAAATAATTAAATTTGTTTTTTTATAATGTAAACATTTGATTAATGTTATATTTTTAAAAATTTCCTGTATTTGATTATTAAGAGTAACAGAAAAGTAATTAGGAATTTTTCATTTTCAAAATGAACAACAACAAGAACAAATCCAGGTTTTAGGATTTGTTCTTATTAGTATAAAGAACTGCTGAGGATGGCTTAATTAAGCCGAAAGGTCTTCAGAAATAAAGATAAGATGTTAGTATAAAGAACTACTGAGGATGGCTTAATTAAGCCAAAAGGTCTTCAGAAATAAAGATAAGATTTTATTTTTCACTTAATGGAGCTGTTCGATTAATCCATAGATTATAATAAAGTAGATAGTTAAAGTAAAAAATAAGATTATAAACAATGTAAAAACGTTTTATATATTAAGTCAAAAATATATCATTCATTTATTTATGATATATTAATATTTAATCTTTCATATTTTAGAAACAAACTATGTTCTTAAATTTTATTAAAAGACAGCATATATTTGCATTTCATTTATGATTTATAATTAAGATTTTTTTTTAAATATACTATACTTAATTTCCTTAAATCTGAAAATAATTTTTCAATATAGAAACAGTGTTTGAATTTCATTTCTTCAAAAGTGAAAAACTTAACAATAATTTTGGCATTAATAATTATTTAAATTGAATTTGTGTTTTATCTATCAATATTTTCATAATTTATAGAAAATATACTTTATTAAATTTTCAAAATCATTGCCATTGATAGAAGGAAAAAATTAAATTAAAAATTGAATCATATATCTTATAATTTACCTCTGGTGAGTGATGACGCATGCCAGCTTTATATCTTTGGTGTGAAGAAAATAATGGAAGTGACTAGAAATGCAAAAATAACAATTTTGTTATAATAAAATTTGCATATTTTTATTATTATTTTTAGTCATTTTTATAATATTTACAGGTTGCCTGACTAGAATTTCTTTAGTTTCTTGTTCATTCCAATCATGTAATTCATCATCATCATAGCATTGTTGATAACGTGACTTCAAGAATTGTAACCTTTGACGTTGTTGAGGAGATAAAGTATAATGACTTTGAACTGAAGAAAGAATTGGACTTGCAAATGTATGGTTTTTCATTTGTTGTTCATGTTTTTGCTGTTCAACAAATCTTTTATAATGTTCTTGTATTCTAAATGATAAATTTTAATTCTTTGTAATTAATGCAATATAAAAAATTTAACATAATATTGATTTGCTATAATTTCATCTTTATCCAATACCTTTCATGTTCTTCTTGTGCAGCCCATTTTGCTCTTAGCCTTTCAGCTTCTTGTCTTAATTCTTCTTCAGTTATTTTTTTAGATGAATCACTTTTGCGATTTTTTCCAAATCTACTAAAAATATTAAAATAAATGTTTTTTGTATTATTTATAATAATATTCTTATTAAAGAAAAATTCAGGTGTATCTATTAATTTTATATTAATTAAAATAAAAATATACTTATAATAATATAAAATTAAATAAATAAAATTCATTAATATAAATTTAAAATTAAATTTTTTATTTTAAAACCAACTTAATATAATTGATCATCACTGATTCTTGATGAAGAATGTCAATCTTTCATTTTAATGTCAAAAATCTGATATTTCTTAAAATCTTTTTAAAGAGAGTTAAGTAACCATCATGCTAAATTTAAAGTTTATAACCTAATTATTAAGACTGAAAATTTCTACAATTCATAATATTGAATACTTGCATAAAATTCATATAACTTACTTTAAGTTTAAGAAACATTTAATGCAAATTCACATTAAGTAAAATAAAGTTTATTATAAGAGAGGAATGTTTTCAGTTAGAAATACAATCATCTTTGGTCCTTTATCACAAATATACATAGTCCTTGACTTACAACAGAATTCAGTTTTGATCATCACCATCTTAAGTCAAAATGATTATAAGTCGTAAATTCCCACACTATAGATTTTTCACTACTGATGTTTACTATATCACTATTATCTTAATAAACATAAACACAAAACTACAAGAACCAGACACAAAAACAGATACTTTCCATATATCAGATCATTGGTTAAGGGACTCAAATCCATGGAATTATATTACAATCACAGAATTTACTGATTACATTGCAGAGTTAAATATGAGTGATCATAAATCAAAGTGATCACAAGTTGAGGACTATTTGTATAATGTTTTTTATGATTGAGAGAAGATTTTATATAAAATATTAAATATTTTAAATTTTAAGTATTACATTAAATATCTTTTCAAAATTAGCAACTCCATGTCTTTGATATGAAGAAGTCAAAAGAGTTGTGAACGTAAGTTTGATTTCACTTGGCTAAAAGAGCTCTGGCTCTATTCAAATTACAGTATGAAGTATTTTAGCAATATATATTGTAAGATTATATACATTTTATATGCTTTCTTGTAATACAGCCTTTTCTTGTACATCTTTTTCCATTGCAACGAATAAACAATTATCAAAAATTAAAATTTAAACCCGAATATACCATGAATTTAGTTAAAATAAACAGAAATAAAAAAGATGTACAAGAAAAGGCTGTATTAAAGAAAGCCTATAAAATGTATATAATCTTACAATATACATCTCCTTAATATTACATTTATTACAAAATATTTTAGCAATAGTTGAATGATACTGGTGTAGTAAAGGATACAATGCTGTGAACAATTCTTTTCAGACACCAGCCCTCAAAGGGATTGTTGATCTTGCTAGACAACTAAATTTGGTTGATAATCTTCCAATTGGGGTAATAGATATAACTCTAACATATCCTAATAGATCACTACTGTCATTGTATATACACACACGTATACACACATGTATACACACACGCACACACACACAAAGGGCCTCAAAACTTCTGAACAAAGCTTAAAGATATTCATCTTGGGACTATCTCTTTCAAATAATCAAATGGCATAAGGGTTTTCTGATCCTCATATTCTATAATTATGATGATCCTTAATTTGTAAAATGTTGTTTCATCACTAAACCTCAACTTCTGAGGCAATTTTCATCAGCTTTGACTATTGACAAAATGTTTTTGACAAATTGGACATGGTAAGGTTTATTATCCAGCTGTAAAGCTTACACAATCTGCAGTTTTTAGATATTGCATTGAAGGTACTTATGAACAATCCTACTTATAGTTACTTGTGATATATCTGTAGGGGGTCGGAAATCCCCCCTTTTCCTTTTGTCGCGAATTCGAATCGATATCAAATAACGCAATTGATATAAATTTTAATGATGCAGTTCGATTCGAAAACAGGATATATCAAATTGCTTGATTATTTTACTAGACAATAAATCTTGGAAGGTTTATTCAAGAATCAATTCAAAGTCTAAATGGATGACACCTGAGATATCTGATGATTGTGTAAGAGAGAATAACAACCATCCCTGGGAGAGAAAGGTGAGGTCAGAGGTCAGCCAAATAAAAGAGCTGGAGAGACCAAGGTACACGCTTTTTACAAAGTCAACCTCTTTCCAATTGGTCTTAGAAGCTTTTGGTTCAGTCAAGACATCTAGCTTTTGGATTCCAGTCTTACGACAGTTTTGGTAGCTAGTCTAATCTCGGGCGTGGTCCGAAAGATAACTCTGACTGAAACATCGTTCTCACCGGACTTTGTTACCGAGACATCAAGTTGCCGCGGCTCTCCAAGAAGGCATTGTCGCATTCAACAAGTCCTTCCCTGATTTGAGTCCTTGCGTAAACGAATTTTGTCACGTACTCACAGTTGCCGACCATTCACAGTCGTCGACCGCTGGAGCTACAAGATCAAACTGTTTGTGCATATCTGTATTGTCATCCGGGAGATAAAATTACGACAAGAATTTGGACTAAAGACTGTTTATTGTGCCATTGATATCCACGATAGGAAGTCATCAGATTTGCAGGTATTTCTCTCCAACTTTGTGTCGGGAAATGAGATTGTATTTTTAATTCTCTCTCATGTAAATTATTTGTTAAAATAAAGAAGCTATTGAATTTATTCAATGTTGCTCTCCGCCTCTATCATTCGAGTCGTCAGCCTCATTCGTTGTCCATGCTCACGCGTTTAACATGGACTGGGTTTTTAGGCCAGTTGCCTGTCAATTCCGCTTTTCCGTTCATCCGGAATTCCACATACCTAATGACAAAGAAACTCATCTAGTTGAATTTTGTGGACTTCAAGGAAACATTTTCTGGATATCATCATCTGAAGTATGGCTCTTTCTGCTAAATGCTACCCATCTCTTGAAACTGCTTTAAAAAACATCAAATAGCATTATCCAAAAGATGGATTTTTGAGTTCTGTAATGACATTGTATTGTGATAGTGGATTTTGTTTCAAAAAACCAAAATATGCACATTCTTGCTCTTGAACATTGCCATTTTGAAGTATGATATCATATCTCTCAGACATCAATGTCAAGTATGGCATTGTCAAATAAATTTTTTGAATTATATTTTCATATTCTGTAAGCACTATCATTTTGTATTTTTTTCTGGTTTGAAAATTATAGGCCATGGAAACTCCAACAATAATTTACAATCAACCTATATAGTTTATAACTATTTAATAATTCAAATAAAATGGAATTTATATGTAACAGTATAAGTCCAAAATTTCCAAAGAACTGCTTATTCTCCAAGTGATATCTTATGGATAAATACAGCACATTTAGCAGTAGGATATGTAAACACACTTTAATTTCTTACTAAAAACGTTTTCAATATACATGGATATCATCATCAGTTAATCAAAACATTCTAAATTAGAACTACAAAACTAATCTCATCAAATAGAACAGAATACTTTTTCTTTTCTATTTGATGAGATTAGTTTTGTAGTTCTAATTTAGAATGTTTTGATTAACTGATGATAATATCCATGTATATTGAAAACGTTTTTAGTAAGAAATTAAAGTGTGTTTACATATCCTACTGCTAAATGTGCTGTATTTATCCGTTTTATATGTAACAACAGACCAAAACAAAAATATAACTGATGATTATAAAAGATAACAAAACATAATAAATAAAAATTCTCAGTTAAAGAATGCAAGATAATAATTATTTTATATATAATTATACCAAAAAAAAATTATGACCACTATTTATCAAGATTCTAATATGTAATTAATTGCTATTTAATTTAATTGCATTATTAATAAGAATAACTATCTTTGGTGTAAAAATATTTATAAGGAAATAAAATATATATATACAAGTAGTTTTTATGACCAATTGTATTTATAATAGTGATGTCATTGAAAAATTCCATGATTAGTCAATGAAATTCCAAGGTTTCAGCCCTGGACTCAATGATGATATATGGAAATTGTCCTTTTTTTATCTGGTTCTTGTAGTTTTATGTTTGTTATGTTTATTAAGATAATACATAGTGTCCTAGTAAATATTACTAGTGAGAAATCTATAATTTTTTGGGCATTTTTCAACTTCTGACTATTTCAATTTATGATGGCAAGGTTCGAAACCAAACCCTGTTATAAGCTGAGGACTAATTGTATGTCTATGATATTGATGAACTTAAAAATTATTCATTCAAAATACAATAAATAAATTTATATAATCATTTCATTATTAGAAGATACAATTAAATTTATAATAATTTTTTGATGCATTAACTGCTATCAGTAATTTGCTTAATTATCAAAATAACTTTCACCTAATATTTACCTGAATACAGATCCAATTCCTTTCAAAAGTTTCTTTTTTTTACTTTCATTAATTTTATTACTATATGGATAAAACATATCATCATGAACAATGTTAAAAGTTGTTTGAGAGGAATCATATTCTAGTCTTTTGTCAGGATGAATATTTTCATTATCTTCTTGTACTTAAATAGAAAATTCATGAATTAATATAGAAAGCAATATGGAAAAGTGAATCACATTTATTAATACAGTGGATGATCGATTAACGAACAGTTCGGATAACGATAAATTTTGCGGAAGATTTTTATGTTTGGATAACAAAAACTTCACAGAACAAATTGTGGGACCTGCAGACTGATGGAATGACAGGTCGGCCGGATGGCCGTGTGGTAAAGCTGTGGCTTATCATCCTGGAGGATCTGGATCCAGCCCATTGAACCTCATCCTTCAACCATCCGGTTGACCCATCATGATGTTGGCCAGCCTGTGATGAGCTCTATAAGTGGCCAACGTCAGATAAAAATATGTCATGAGAATATGGCGGCTTAACTAACCTAATGGAAATGACATGCTTAGGCCTTGTGCATTTGTGGACTTATGAGTAAGGATGAGGGAACAGTAGTTTTACCCGATTAAAATGAACTCTGAGACAACTTAAAACAAATCAAAGATTTATTAAAGAAGGTAAAAGAGAGAACAATTTTTTGGTGTTAGAATGGCACCCGTACCAGGTTAAGGTCAACAGGCTTAAACAAATCAAAGATTTATTAAAGAAGGTAAGAGAGAGATTTTACAATATTTATGTTAGAATGGCACCCATACCAGGTTCAGGTCAATAGGCTTGGGGATCTCTACAACTACAATGCTATTAAGAACAATAATCCTGAAGAAGAGAGAAAAGCAATCGAAAGTGGACAGATTCTTTAACGGAAAATAACATAATAGATGAAAATGCAAGACTATGTATGTATATATTATTGTTATTACATATAAATAAACGTAGTAAGAAATTATATAATTTTTTATTTATGTTTTTTTGTCTCCAGAACAAATTAATCAAATTCCCATAGAATCCTATGGTAAATCGATGATCAGTTAATGAACAATTTGGATAACGAACACTGTCATGGAACGGATTATGTTTGTTAACCGATCACCCACTGTAAACTAATTCAAATTCATCAAAATTTAATTAATGAACATAACAAGCAATTTAAATATTTCAATAAATAAATTTTAAATATTTTTTATTTATGCAAATTCTGAAATTAGATTCAAATTATATATACATGAAAGAAATTGTTTAAATAATAAAAAAAAAGTATTTTAATAAAGAGTATATTAAGAAATCTTTGCAATCTGGATGATTTATTTATTTTAAGTTACTACTTTTAGCATATATTAATTTTGTTATAGAAAATATAGAATGCCAAATCACAGGAACATTTAGATTTGTTTATTTAGTTTAGAAAAATACAATAATTTGATTAGTATACCATTATTAAAATTATTTCAAAAATATTTCACTATAGATCATTTAGGCTTATTAACTTTTGAATTAACATTAATTCTGAATGAATTTTCTTCTCTCGGAAAACTTTTGTATGTAACAAATTAAATTTTTGGTTCATTTTCGATTACAAAAAAAAAAAGCATATTTTAGTCTTATGCAAAAGAATGAAAAGTGATTTTATCATTACTATTCTAATTAATAAAATATTTACAATAGTTATCATATAGAGTAATCCATAAGTCAATGACAAAAATGAAGAGGCATATTCTAAGATCAAAAATATGCATAAAATATGTTATGAACATAGGTCCAGAAAGGTTTTATCATCAAGTTATTATGCAAAAATGGTCTGTGCAGAAATGACACACTCATTACTGCACAAACCATTTTTACTGCAAGGCACACTCTTTAGATGCAAGCTATGTTTTTCTGAAAATATGCAGCACTATATTTAATATTAAAGGAAAAGTCAAAAATTAAAGAATCAGGTATAATATAATTTCAGAAAATCAGTTTACATTTACAGATTGTCTCCTGTATCAATCATTTCTACACAAATTGTTTTTGTGTGATAACTCTTGTAATATCTTTCTGGACCTAAAATCAAAAATAAAATATCTTACGACTGTAGACTATATTATGCCTATTCATTTGTGTTGTTGACTTATGCATCATCCTGTATATAAATTGGCATTAGATATTTACATTTTTATTTAACAGTTCAATTTCACAAATATATTTAACATGAAACTGTAAAAGTTAGCAAAACTATTTTACACAGATGCAAATTCATGCATCAAGAAAGCTAAATATATGAAATATTAAATTTTGCAAATAAATGCATGCATTTATTTTTCCACAAATTTCATATATTTAGCAAGATGATGATAGTGAATAAAAATACTTAAATTTGTATTTATATAAATTTTTGTAACAAATACTCTTCTCCTAGAATATTATTTTACATATGTATAAACAGCATGCTTGCTTTAACTAGCTACAAAACAAGGAAATTGATAAATTGTAACATATAAAACAGAAAAGTCCTTATTACCATATTACTCTGAATTTAAGCCACATTCTTTATTCAAATTTTTAAGATGTAAAATTTGAGCACGGCTTAAATTCAAAGTGAATATTTTAACATCTTATTTCTCCGATCTCCCAATCCCCAATGATCGAGTTTTTGCTTTACGCTCTACACATATGCATAGTATTACGACTGTTGATAACAGTTTATTCAATGGTCCCCCATTCATACTTTTCTGATTTAATCCAGTTGCTGTTTGATAGTAGCTTATAGAATCTCATTGTATCTGTCCATATTTTAATTATAAAAAAAAATTCATAAATTACTATAATGCTGTTTATAACCACTGATGAAAACAAATTGCCATCTTTTATTATTTTAAACAAAAAACTGTGCCCAAGGAAAATTTTCCAAGGGTGTTATAATTAGAGCACAAAAGAATGCATGGATAACAATAGAACTGATAAAAGATTGATTAGAACATGTTTGGGAGAAGATACCTGGCACTATTTGGAAAAAAAAAAGAAAAAAAGTGATAGTATAGCTGAAAAAGATTCTCAATAAATTAGGTAGCTTATTATGTATATTAGTACCTATTTAAGTAAATAAAAAATTTTTCAATACTTATAATAATTCGTTTTTATTTTTTTCCAATTTTCCAACTTTGAAATCCTACTGTGGCTTTTTTTCCCGATTTTTCAATTTTAAAATCCTACTGCGGCTTAATTGGAGGCAGCTTCAAATTTTAAAATTCTACTGCAGCTTAAATTCGAAGTAATACGATATTTTATTTTCAATACCTATTATAAAATCATTTTTATTTTTTCCAATTTTAAAACCTACTGTGTTTAAATTCAAAATAATATGGTATATAAAAATTAATATTTAAAAATTTTACTCACATATTTCCATTGTACCTTTTTGCATAGCTTCATAAGATCTATCTACAGCTGCTCGAAAACTATCATTACATTTACGTTCCTTTGATGACATAGTTGTATAACTTGGCATCATATTAAAAATATTTTCTTCTTTTTGTATTTCTTGTAATACAGTTTGTAAACTTTCAAGACTGCATGATTTTCTCATACCAAATGAAAGATCTATAACATACAAAATTACTGTATATGATATATTACAAAATATTAAATTTCTCATTAACTCAACTTAAAGCAAAAATAATGATTAGAAAAGATTATTATTTTATAATATTCAAAACTGAAAGGATGCACTGATTTCTTTAGATCTCAGTTAAATATCCTTAATAGAATATTATTAAAAACTTAAGCAATTTTATATTTTTATAAATCAGGTAAATTTTAATAAAAATTATCTATCAACAAAAGAAATGCTGATAATTAAAAGCATACATTCAGAGAAAAATTTTAAACAGATATTAGGAAGTGAAATCAATATATCAGGGATCTGTGTGGCATAAAACAGAACAGATGATATTGGTACTGGTTTTATTCCTCCACATTAAAAAGATGTGCTTTAATTCACTTTTAAAACATTCCTCATTATTAATTTTTTGTAAAAGAGAAGTAAAGTTCATAAATCAAATTTTCAATATAAATTATATTTTCTCATAAAATTAGAGTCTCTTATATCAGGGTCTCATAAATAGGGGTTGATTTGTATCTTTGTTGTTCTTGACATTTTTCTATAATATTATCTTGAAATCTGAAAATGAGCAAACTCAAATAGAACAAATGCCTTACAAAATATTGTTTCAGTTATATGATATAATATTGTAAAATAAATAATTTGAACTTTTTACTAATAAAATTATATTATTATATTTCATTGAACTGCTTATTACTTTGATATATTTAACCAAATCATAAGAAGTAAGAAAATAAACTATTTCTATGTTTTATATAATACAAGTTTTTGAAAACATATTATATATTTTATACTTTCTGTTTATCCAATATATCTGGTCATTTCATATTCCAAAAATAAAAGTATTAAAAAGATTTTACTTTTAAATAGAATTCCTAACTTCATGAATTAATTTATTTCTGGAGTGGTATATACCTATAATGTAATCATAATGTAAGAATTCATAAAACAGGAATTTATTTTCTGTAGACATAATGTTAAAAACGGGAGTTATGTTCTCAACAATAAAATTTTGACCATAATAATTTTAAGTAAAGGCCAACAAAGCAATAGTTTATGATCAAATAATGAATTTAATAAAGATAAATGTAAACTCAATTAAATAATGATTTATTTATTTAAATAAATTAAAATAAAGCCATCAAAATCAAACAAATTATAATAATGCAGAAATTATTTATGTAATACAAATGCTAAAGAATTTTTATTCATCATCAATAAATTAGTAGATCAGCTTTTATACAGATGAACTACTGCCATAGATACAATCTGGGAATGAAAATTATTTACATAATGTTCCAATAAAACTATGGTGGGCAAGGACATGTTACTTCCATTTCTTGGTCAGCTATTTTGATTTTTTCCAATTTTGTACTAGATGATACAGTGTTTGCTGCAAATAATTACATAAATGGTTTAAATGCCATATTTATGAATGTTTAGCATTCATTCATTGTAATTAATATTCATATTTTCTATTTTTCCAATACCTGATTCTTGAAAAAATTCTTAAACTCAGGAATTTATAAAGTAAGAACTACCTATATTAAATTTAAAATATTCAATAATTCATATATTTAAATTAATTGCAAGTGAAATAAAAAAATATTTATTTAAATTAAAATTTAATTTCATCCTAATGAAAAAGCCACAACATTTCAATAATAAAAAAATTTAATTTACAACTTTAGAAAATATAAAATTATTTGAAAAATTTTAAAATACTGTATTTAGTTTTGAAATAATTAGCTGTAACTAATAAAATATTATTTTTTACCTTTAGGTATCTGAACACTAAAACTATCACACAAAGATGATTTTGGAATACCATGTGTTAACCAATCTGGACGCTGAGTTTTGCCAAGTAAAACTGCATGTACACTTCTTTGAAGTGAACTTAATATACCTGGAGTCTATATTTAAAGTAAAAATATATACATAAATATAAGATTATAAAGAATATTCTTATATATTAATTTATATTAGAGCATTACTGGTATTTCTTCAGCAGCCAGAGATCGAGGGCTCATTAACAATGCTGAAGTAGCTCCTAATAGTTTTCCTGTGTCACCTTTTGCTACAGCTAAACTAAGCAAGCAAGCACAAGCATATGATGTGAGTTGAGAACTGGTGCTACTATTTCCTTGCTCAGTAAGTGACTGTGTTGAAGAAATATCCAGAAGAAGATCAAATAATGTATCTAAAAATATATAAATTATGTTGAAAATGTCTGAAATTATTATATAAAAATTATTAATAATTAAAATGAATAACATTGCATCACCACCTGCAAAAGAATATAAAGGAAAGTTATATAAGCATATTTCCTTGTCTTCACAATGTACAGTAGGTCCCTGACTTACATGGTTAATTCATCCAAAAAAATTCCATGTAAATCAAAAAATGCATAAGTCTGTCAAAAACTGTATAATGCTTAAATTCAATATACATGAATGAGTACATTAAACAAATGGAATAGCCAAATAAAATTTATGAGCCTAGTTTAACCATAGATAAGAAAATTTAAGGCCAGAAAATATACTTTTTTAAAAATGTAAATTGTTTATTGAATTTTTCATTAGCATTTTATGGAAATTTAACAAAAATTAAAAGACTTTTGCATCGACATATCTCTGAAACTAATTTTTTGAATAAGCAAAATAAATTCTAGTATTTACCTATTACTTCAGCTGGTTCAGATTTTAGTTCTTCTGGTTGTTGCCCTTGTAGCATATCTAAGAGAGCTTGCAATGCTTTAGTACATAAGCTTGGATGTTTTCTTCGACTTTCTCTAATTAATTCAAATACACTGCATAATCCTATACCAACTATCTGAAATTATTAATTTAATTATTAAAATATTAAATGTAAACAGTCATAAAAAATTAATATAATATATAGGTGCTTATAAATAAAGAATTACTTTTATTTGAATTTCTTAATTAATTTTAAATATCAATATTTTACATTATATTAATTCAAACATAAATTTAATAAAGCTAAATATATTTAAATGAAATAGAGGGAAATATTTTAATGAATTCATATTTTAATGAATATTTTGGGATATACAAAATCTAGATTTATGGAACATATAAATGTATTCTAAATTAAATCAATAATAAGCTTCATATATTTTAATGGAAATTTAATAACTTGAAATAAACTAATTTTAGCACCATTTTATAATTGATAAATATATTAATGATTAAATAAAAGAATGGTGCCATTTATGAATTAATGATTAAAGTAGAATTTATTAACTACTTTATCTCAAGAAAAAATCTGCCTCGACCTGGGATTGAACTGGAGATCTTTGAGTTACTGTTCCAACATCAAGATTGCAAGATCACCAAGGCTACATAGCAGATTGATTCTTCAGATAATGATATTAATTTAATATTACTTTTTTAATCATAGTCATCAGACTCCACTGATATTTTTTTTATACACTCTCAATATCTCTAACTCAATAATTAGAAAATGAAAAATTATTGTTTAGCATTAAAAGTAAAATTTACAGTTATTTCTATTACTTTTTAGTTTTCAAATATAATTAACTAACTACCCTTCTATAATTCCATATCATATCCTTATTGTAGGGAGGGTAATGAATACAGATCTCAGTTTTGAGCTTCCCTTGGCTAAAAGAGCTCTGGTTCTACCCAAACATAAGATGCTGATGGTTGAATGTACTGGGGTAGCGAAAGATGAGGTATCATGAACAATTCCTTTGAGGCACCAGGCGAAACCTCATTGTATTTAGCCTTTCAACTGTATTGAAGGATAATCAGATAGTGACCATTTTTCTTTCTTCAGTTTTTTAGACCTTTATGGTTCTTAAAAACAAATTCTTGGATGATGAGTGGTCTATCTTTTAGAGATAAAAGGAATAGTAGTGATACCAGAGGCTTTCAGTTATTGGGATACATTTCCCAATTAGCTTTCTCTGGGTCCTCTGTTGGTATCTCTGATGCCAATAAGAGGATTAGATCTGTAGATTCTATTCTTACTTTTGGGTATTGTAGACCTATCAGTATAGAATCATGGGTCTGAGGTTGATGCAAATCAATTTCTAGCACTCTAGAGCCATCTCTGCCCTTTTGGATTGGTGGCTAATGAGAGATTATTATGATTTTGCTTGTAATCAAGAGCCTTGGCATTATAAGGGTCAAATACAAGGGCTTAATTGCAAGGGACAAATTATTTATTTTTCCCTCTGAAAGTAGCCTCAGACTTATATCTTTTCTAGAAATAGCATAAATATTTCACTCGTGGGATTTCTGTATCAGACATCTAATACCTTACAAGTGAAAGTTGGAGGAAATTATGATAATAGGAAACTTATTGTTTCTTCTGAATATTTTCTTTATAAGGACAAATTTCCAACAACAACAATTTTTATGCATTTGGTGAAATTCTGTCAACAATCAGTTTGATATACTAGTTGGTGTAATGTTAATTCTCATCATATAGTTTGGGGAAACAGGACATCAATCAAAGAGATGAGACTTATTGGGGTTCCTAATGAGAACTAACCTTTTTGTTTTAAATAACGGCAGTGAACCTATCTTTGTTGTTAAAAACAGGAAAGGTCATTGATCTAACATTAAGGACTAAAAATGTTTTTGACCTAACTGAGGATTGGTGTGTCTAATGAGCCATCTGCTTTGGATCACAGATACATTCGCTTCAATCTAACAAATGTGGTAGTCACTCAGATAATATACTGAGATCCAAGGAAACCTAATTGGGCTTCTTTTAAAGAAAATCTTAAGTTTAATCTTGGGGCATTCAGAGCAGGTTTTGCATGGTGGTGGATTTAGAGATGACTATTGACCAGATTGAACAGGCAATTTTTTTTTTTGTCCTACTATCAAAATTGCCGAATTAAGACTGCTGGTTCATTATAGCAGATTCTTTGGTGGATTAAACAGTTTGGCAGTCTTAGACTTGATGTTAGAAGGCTTTTTAATAAAGCTAAAAGGACAAGTGAATGAGACAGATATAGAAGAGCTCTTACCTGTTATAATAAAGCCATTAGAAAGGCAAAAAGATCTTCCTGGAAAAGATACTGTCAGGGAATTAAGGAAATATCTGATGTATCCAGACTATTGAAGATAATATCCAAAGGGAATTATTACAAAGTTAGTACTCTTAGGTTGCCAGATGACAAACTGACTAGTACTTGCAAAGCCTCATTAAAGGAATTCTTTCAAGTACACTTTTCTAGGTCTACTTTGATTGAAGGATTATCTTTTTCACAGGGACAATCAAATCTTAATGGATGTGTTTATCATGCCATTTGGGAGGATTGGTATCTTGTTAAATGTGATCAATCAATCAAATATTAGATGTTAAGCAGTTTAAGTCTGCTGGGCAAGATAGTATTTTGACCATGATTTTTAAAACAGATCATTGACATTCTAGCCTTGTCTCTTTGTCATATCTTCAGGGCCTCTCTAGCTTTTGCTATATTCCATAGTCCTGGAGACAGTAAGTGCTTCATTCATTCCTAAGTCTGAGCATAGTTCTTATAATGAATCTAAGTTCTTTCATCCAATCATCATCTTTAATAAGAACAATATCAAGCTGATTGTCTGATATTGTTCTTATTAAAGATGATGGAAAGAGTAGTGAATAGATTTGTTAGAGATAAGTTTTAATAAAGACTTCTCTAAATCACAGTCAATTTGCCTATCAAGTGAAAATGCTCTCCATGAAATTGTGTCACTCAGTGAGAGAGTAATTGGATAGAAGTAAATTGCCTTAGGAGAAAATTTCTTGATATTCAATGGGCATTTGACTCTATTTCTTTCAAGCAAATTAGCCTTGCAGCACCAGATATAAAATCTGTTCAACAATTGTTTGTTGACTAATTATTTTTCATAGACAGTGTTTTTTATTTTACCACTTATTCATTTTGGATGTATTTGAACTTATTATATTTTTTAACACTGGTTTTTTTTTTTTTTTTT
>AYEL01046382.1:0-22829 GCA_000484575.1 Olivierus martensii
CGGCCTGCCAGTCGGCGCTCGGGAGCGCCCTCGACGACCGCCGTGGCCACGGCCTGTACCGGATCGCCAGCGAACGCCACCAGCAGCTCTGGGACCAGTACCTGGCGCTGGACCCGGAGCGCGCCAGCCGGGTCCGCGGCCTGGCCAGCCAGCATGCCTTCCTCGCCGCGCCGCACCTGGAACTGACGGTGAACCTGCGCTACAGCACGGCCATCGCCTGGTCGCTGGTGGAAGCCGCGCGACTGCCGCTGCCCGACCAGCACGACCACCTCGCCCAGGCTCGCGTGTGGCGCCAGGTATTCCAGCCGCACGGTCGCCTGCACGAGTTCATCGACGCCTGGCAACGTTGCATCGGCAGCCTCAGCCAGGTCGCCTGACGGCGAATGGAAAAATCCCGCGTCCTAAACAGACCAACCGGTCAGAAAATTTTTTACATACAGACACGAACGGTTGCGCTACCTTCGCTTCACTGGCACCGGAGCCAACCGCTCTGTTCCGCACCCTGCGGAACTTCGGAACACTGGCGCCGGTCTGGGAATCTTGGTAGTTTGCGCGCCGTTATACACAGGAGTTGCTCCAACAATGAAAACAATATGGTTTAAAACCTCTCTCGCACTGACCATTAGCGCTGTCTCGACCTACACCCTCGCCAACGGCATCGCCATCAACGAACAGAGCGCCAGCGGCGCCGGCACCGCCTACGCCGGCCGCGCCTCGTCCGCGCTCGATGCCAGCACCATCTACGGCAACCCGGCCGGCCTGTCCAAGCTGAAACGCACCGAAGTCAGCGGCGGTCTGGCCATCGTCAAGGCCAAGGACGACATCAGCCAGGCCCACAGCACCGCCCAGGGCAGCAACAAGGGCGACTCGGTACCGCTGGCCGCCGTACCGTTCGGCTACTTCTCCACGCCGATCAACGAAGATTTCACTTTCGGCCTGGGCATCTACGTGCCCTACGGCATCATCAACGATTACGAAAACGGCTTCATGGGCAGCTCCCACGGCTCCTATAGCAAGGTGCAGGTGATCACCGTGCAGCCGACCATCGCCTGGAAGATCAACGACAAGGTTTCCGTCGGCTTCGGTCCGACCTTCAACCGCATCGACGACCAGTTGAAGAACACCCTGGCCACCAATGGCCTGCTCGGCAGCAACGGCGATACCAAGATCAACATCAAGGGCGACGACACTGCCATCGGCTACAACGTCGGCGTGATGGTCGACCTGACCGACGACACCACCTGGGGCCTGACCTACCACTCCAAGGTCAAGTACCACCTGGGCGGCAACACCGAAGTGAAGAACGCTCCGGGTGCCCTGGGCCTGAACGGCAAGTACGACGCCAAGCTGGACATCACCCTGCCGGAATCGGTGGATACCTCCATCACCCACAAGTTCGACGACAAGTGGACGGGCTACCTGGGCGCCGTCTGGACCCGCTGGAGCCGCCTGGAGAAGATCGAAGTGCGCAACAGCGGCGTACCGGCGCTCGGCCAGGCCCTGGGCTTCAACACCATCGGCGAAGACCTGAACTGGCGCGACACCTGGTCCTTCTCGGTAGGTACCTCCTACCAGGCCACCCCGGAGTGGGTGCTGCGTACCGGCTTTGCCTACGAGCCCTCGCCGACCACCAACGAGGACCGCAACGTGCGCATCCCGGTGGGCGACCGCAAGGTCTTCACCGTTGGTGCCGGCTGGTCGCCGAACCAGGACCTGACCGTCGACGTGGCCTACGCCTACCTGTGGGAAACCACTGCCGGCGTCAACCAGGAAGGCAGCGCCCTGCAGCCGGCCTACAGCGCCAAGTACGACAACAGCGCGCATGGCCTGACCGCCCAGGTCACCTATCGCTTCTGATCGCACGCGCCAACGAAGAAGCCGGGCATTGCCCGGCTTTTTCATGCCTGCTCCTCAGGGCTGGCTGGCGATGGCCTTCTCGATGGCGGCCTGGAGCTGCGGATCGTCCGGGGTGGTCTTGCTGGAGAACTGCGCGACCACCCTGCCCTGGCGATCCACCACGTACTTGTAGAAATTCCAGCGCGGCGCCTGGCCGCTCTGCTCGGCCAACTGGCGGAACAGCGGGATCGCCTCGTCGCCGCGCACGTGCTGCGGCTGGGTCATGGCGAAGGTCACGCCGTAGTTGCCATAGCAGATCTTCGCGGTCTCGGCGGTATCCGCGGCTTCCTGCTTGAAGTCGTCGGAAGGTACCCCGAGCACTTCCAGGCCCTGTCCCTTGTAGCGCTGGTAGAGCGCCTCGAGCCCCTTGAACTGCGGGGTGAAGCCGCAGTGGCTGGCAGTGTTGACCATATATAAGATGTTTAATTTAAATGATTATCCACTAAAATTATTAAGAAAATGGGAAAAAAACATTTATAGTAAATAGTAATAATAATAAAACTATGAAGAATAAGGATAGTGATTTAAGATCATCGAATAAAATTGAGAGGATTTTCTTTTCAGTTCTGTATAATAACAGTACTTTTTATGATGTAAAAAATATATTTAGAACTTTAAATATTTATATTGCACCTAAATTGCAAATTACTGTTAAAAATTTAATTTATTTAGGCAGAACAACACAGTCAGTGCTAAATATAGATCATGTAGTATACAGATGACAAGTTTTTCTTTATATGCAAAGGTGTATTCGAATGAAAATTCAACAATTTAAAATTATTTATTTCTTTCCAATATCTTCTAAATTTAAATTCAGTTTTTTCTCTAATAGTGTGTATGTGTCAACAACCACACATATATATAGGGGAAACTAAACGTGAATTAAAAATAAGGTTAAATGAACATAACAGGTACATTAAATTAAAACAAGAAAAGTCTGGTATAGCAACACATTGCTTGGAAAATAAATGTAGCATAAATAATAATTTTATAAGATTTTTAAAGCAGGAAATATATGTTCTAAAGAAGAAAAGTCTGGTATAGCAACACATTGCTTGGAAAATAAATGTAGCATAAATAATAATTTTATAAGATTTTTAAAGCAGGAACGGAAAAATGCAAAAAGATTATTTTATGAATTTTATTTTATAAAACAAAATTAAACAATAAAAATTTAATAGTTAATAATAAAAATGGATTAGCAATACCGAATATTTGGTGGGATGTGATTTTTACCTAGGGGGCAGTATAATAAAATAGTTAAATAAGATGTAAATTAAGTAAACGTTTTCGAAAAGTGGGTGATGTTCAATTACTAAGTGTTGAAAGTTTAGATAATCAAGGTAAATAAATTTTTGGAATTTTAATAATGGCAATAATTCAAATAATTGATAACTGTTTAATGCAGATAGCTAATAGGAAAAATAAGAAATAAAGAATCAGTTAAAATTTATTGGAATACAAGAATAAATTTTTTGGTTATGTTTAAAAGATTTTTGGAAAATGTTATGAAAAGTGGGTGATGCCCAATTACTAAGTGTTGAAAGTTTAGATAATGAAGATAAATAAATTTTTGGAATTTTAATAATGGCAATGATTCAAATAATTGATAATTGTTTAATGCAGATAGCTAATAGAAAAAATAAGAAATAAAGAATCAGTTAATATTTATTGGAATACAAGAATAAATTTTTTGGTTATGTTTAAAAGATTTTTGGAAAATGTTATATATATTTGGCTTAAAATATTAGATTTAAAAGAAAGAGGTATGTCCATTTTTGTTTAGTTTATTTGGATTTAAAATTATTAATTTGTGATTGAAAATGATAGTACATTACTTAGGTGTCTCCTGAAATAAAATATTAGATTTAAAAGAAATTTGGAAGTATGTCCATTTTTGTTTAGTTTATTCGGATTTAAAATTATTAATTTGTGATTGAAAATGATAGTACATTACTTAGATGTCTCCCGAAGGAACACAAAAAATATTTAAAAAAGATAAAATGTAATGTTTGGAAGAATTCTTGTATTAGTAAAGTGTTTAGATTAATAACAAGGTAAAAAAGATATATAATTAATAATAGGATATAAGATAAAAGATTTATATTTTAATAAAAAAAGAGAATTAATCATAATTTTGTAAAAGTAATGATATAATTTGTTACAACCATTGTAGAAATGAAAAGTTTTTCAAAAAGTTATCAATTTGGAAGGTCTACTGCAGTTTTTTAAAAAATTCTTGTGTAAATACTTGCTTTAATTGAATTGGTATGTAAAAAATTTTTAGAGTTAATGCTCCTTTTATGATGTAAATATTAATTAGTTAAAAATAATTTCTAGCATGGCTAAATTGGAATTAAAGAGGGAAGTTGAAGCCGAAATGCATATTCTGTGATAGCCGTGCGATTCATGTATTAGAGAATTAAATGTATAGGTTTTAAAATATAAATAGAATTTTTTAGATTTTAAATAAATGTTAAAATAAAAGTGTGGAATAGTCATTAATAGTTGCAAAAAAAAAACCAGTGTTAAATAATGTAAATATTAATTAGTTAAAAATAATTTCTAGCATGACTAAATTGGAATTGAAGAGGGCAGTTGAAGCCGAAATGTATATTCTGTGATAGCCATGTGATTCATGTGTTAGAGAATGGGTTAAATGTATAGGTTTTAAAATATAAATAGAATTTTTTAGATTTTAAATAAATGTTAAAATAAAAGTGTGGAATAGTCATTAATAGTTGCAAAAAAAAAACCAGTGTTAAAAAATGGAATAAGTTCAAATATATCCAAAATGAATAAGTGGTATAATTGTTTGTTGAACTGGCAACATGCTGAAGCATAGGATTGTTTATAGTGCACTCTCTGAGGAAGAAGTTAAGATATTCACAAACTGTGGTTGTCTACAGGGGGGAGTATTCTATCCATCCTTTGTGTCTTGTAGGTTAACTACACTCAATAGGAAGGGTTTTTTCACTGTTGGCTATGCCATTGATATAGCCATCATTGTGATGGGAAAGTATCCCAGGACTATATCTGAAGTGCTTCAGACAGTTCTCAATACAGTGTTTAAATGGTGTGATAAGATTGAATTAATTGTTAATCCAACAAAGGCTGTAGCTGTATCTTTTACACAAAGAAGGCAATTGATGGGATTTTCTGAACCATCACTCTTCAATAAAGGGTACAGTTCTCTGTTGAAGTTAAATATGTTGATGTTATGTTAGATATGTCAGACAAGGGATTGACTTGGAAACCACATACAGATATTATTGTTATGAAGGCCTATAAAGCTCTATGAGCTTAGAGATGCATTCTGAATAAGACATGGGGACCTAAATCAAAGTTGTTATATTGGATATACACTATGATTGTGAGACCAATTATCATCTATGTCACCATCATTTAGTAGCAGAGAATTATGTTGTAGACATGCATGACTGAATTTGAGAAAATTTAAATGACGGCTTATCTCAGCATTCTAGGAGCTACGAGGATTGTTCCCATTACTGCTTTTAAAATTCTCTTGGGCATTTTCCTCTTGCATTTGTTTGTTGAGGCTAGTGCATGAGAGGCTTATTAAAAGCTCCAATGTTGTAAGAGAAGAATTTCTTGGATCCATAAAGTGGAACATTCATCTTTTGAATGGGACAAGACAAACAATCACATTCTTGAGATGATAAGGATCACATAGTGCCCAGATTCAGCTTCTTCAGTCCCTTAAGTGTTATTTTTCCCAGCATTAAAGGGTGAATTTAGATGGAGTTTCAAGAGTGAACTTATCTGGCACATACAGTTCCAAAATATTTAATGGTGTAGGGGCAGGGGTTTATTGGAAATGAACAAAGATTCCTATATTCCTAGTCTCTTGGACAGTTTGCCACTATCTTTTAATCAGAAATATATGCTATTTCTGCAATGTGTTAAAATCAGCCTTGATAAGGATATATTAAAAAGCATACATATATCCTGTCAGACAATCAAGCTGCATTAAATACACTTGACAGCTCCTGCTTTACTTCAAAGCTTGAATGGGAATGTCATCATCTCATTGTGAAAGTAGTTACCAAGAAGAGAATTCAACTTGTTTGGGCACAAAGAGATTGTGGGCAATGAAGTTGCATATGGGCTGCTAAGAAACTGGTTTCTCATCCTTTTATTGGACCAGAATCTGCCATGTGAATCAGATCTGATGCATTTGGGATATTGTCAACTCAGTACCTCTCCCATTCTTGATCTATTCCTGGAATAAGGCAAGCAAAAGGCTTTTATTTTAGATCTTTCATTACAAACAACTAAAGAGTTGCTTGTATTGCATAAAAATCAAGTAAAGATTGTTACAAGGCTGCTTAAGGATACTCTCATCTTAGAAGACATCTTCATTTAATTGGGATTGCTGATAGTCCCAATTGTAGATATTAGGGAGATGAAACTTCTCTTCACAGTTTATGTGAATGTGTAATCCTCTCAGGACTAAGATATGATTTTCTTAGATTGCATTTTTCTGCACCAGAAGATCGTTTTATAGTCCCATTGAAGAAGACACTGTCTTTTGTATGTGAGATGGAACTTCTTAAGAAATGATCCTATTAGAGGTGCACAATAGATCATTGGTTGGCTATAGTGTGAAAGCTGTTTAACCTGTTAAGTGCTGCAGATGATTTATAATTAAGCCTAATTAATTTGCAAAAAAATAAAAAAAATTAAAATTGTGAAATCTTGCTTAATTTTATTGAAATCTTTTGAAGTTTTCAGTATTTATTGAAGATTTTGTCCTCTTTCTAACAATATGAGCATTTTTATTTCAATTTTTTTGTAACTTTTTGTTATATTTACAAAACTGATGAAAAGAGAGAATTTTTTTATATGCAATTTTAGCCATTCAATGAAATAGTTATATTTTTAAATAGCAATATGTCTTTTGAACAAAATGAATCATGAATGAAGAAATTCAGCCAAAAATTTCAAAAATTATTGATAAAAATCATGAATTACATAACATTTGTTGACTGAAGTTACATCATATAATTATTAAAAAAATTATATGAAATCATTGAAATATTGTCATTTTTATTAATATTTCATATTTATTAACTTGATCTTATTTCATTTACACAATTTTTCACAATACTTTTTATAAGTACTGTGAAAAATTGTGTAAATGTTTTTATTTATATGAAAAAATCCTAACATATATGAAAATGACCTTATCTGGTATATAAACAGCTATACCGGGTAATATATTTTATGTTTTTCTAATTGGACTGCTGCTGGTGCATTGCAACTCTAGACCTAGTGCCAGAGTTGCAATGCACCAACAGCAGTCCAGCACCAGCTTACCCACCTCCAAAGTAGGGTTGGTTGCATTTTATCAAGAAAAGAGTGGCTGCTATAAAACAATTAAAGTGCCATACCTCTTAAATGGTCTGAGGGTGTTTACGTTTCATTTTTTGCAATTTTATTCTAAATTTCAGTGAAATTAAAACAAAAAATAAAAGATTACCATATATTTTAGTTTATATTAACAGAATTAACCATTATTTTATTATCTATAATATTTTTTAATTTTCAGAATTTTATAGCTTATTTTAAAAAGAATTCAATTTTTCCAAAAATTTACAAATATCATTTATCAAATTACATAATCAAAATAACTTTGACAGATTAGATTATAAAATCAAAAAGATGGGGGGGAAAAAATCAAATTCTATTGAGCCATTCAAATATAATCAGTTTTTGTTTACACATAATTTTAAAAAATATTTCGGCAACTGAAAAAAATTTAGGACCCACCATGAAAAAGGTGTATTTTCAATGATTACACACAAAAAGAATAATTTGCATAAGAGGTATTAATAAAATTAGGATAAAATTTTTTTATAACTTTTTTTTATTGTTTTTTATTGTTTTTTTGTTCCGCCATCTTGACATCTATATATATCATTCTAAGGGTTAATGCCCAGTTTCCTACAATCATCATCATAATCATCAATCTCTGGTTATTTATCTAAACTAATTAATTTTAATATACACATGCTTCTTGAATTACAAACATGCATTTTATATGCATTACCAAATGAAAAAAGGCTGTGATTCACTTTACAGCAGTGGTCTGGAACATAACTGCTGCAATAACAAAATATGCCTGCATATGATTGATGAAGATGAAATATCTGAGAATGTTTGAAAGACTGTTAAAAAATATTTGCAAATGTTGATTATTAATAATATTTTTTCCAATCAAAACTCAAAATGAATTTGAAAAAATTCTTTAATTTTCCAAAAGTTTGCCACTTTTATTTTTAATAATAATTTGTTTCAACATAGTCATATATAATTAGAACAAAATTGTAGCTCTAGTTTTAAAGAATAAATATGTATTTTTAAAGGAATATTCTCAAATTTTTTTTTTAAAATACACTCTCAATGATGCTAAACAATGACAGATTATAAGTTATAATGTATTCAACAATATATCAAGCCTCTAAAAATATAATAGAGCATTATTATTAAAATTACTTACTTTTGGAACTTTAATTAAAGAATCTTTGATTCTATCATCTTCATCTTCAGATTCAGTATCAGAAATTCTATTACCAAGTGTTTGTAAATATAACTGAGTAGCTTCAGACATTTGTTTCTCCAATACACACTGCCTAACGTTAGCAAATACTGCAAAAGATGAGGGATTACTTTTAACTCCAAGGAATGGTAAATGTTGTATAATGCCTTCAGTTGTTTCATTCTGAAATTGTAAAAAAAAAAAAAAATTTGAAACAAAATCTTTTTTTTTTTAAAAAAAAGTCCATCATCATCAAGGTAAATATGATAATACAATCCTTTTAGATTATACAATTTAATGTATTCAACAATATATCAAGCATGAGCCTGAGAACGAAAGAGGAAAAGGCAAATAACTTCTTAATTAACGAAAAAACAAAAAGTATCAAATGAGGAAGAATCTTTCTCATCACAAACATAAATTATTTACTTGAATATTCTTGATTTTAGCAATAAAAAATGTCTATAATTAATGTAGAAATGTTTTCAGTCTTTAAATTTAGACCATCATTAGTCACCATATAAAGATTTAACTTAATTTTAAGTATTCATATACTGTGCATAAACCATCATCATCAAGGTAAATATGATAATACAATCCTTTTAGATTATACAATTTAATTAGAAATGTTTTCAGTCTTTAAATTTAGACTATCATTAGTCACCATATAAAGATTTAACTTAATTTTAAGTATTCATATACTGTGCATAAAATATTATTATTTTTTGAGAAAAAATTGTAATAATTCAAAATTTATTCAGCACAAATAACATTTGCAACTATAATTATATGTCATCCTCAGTTTAACAAAATAAATTGTAAAACAGACTCAATTGAAGCTATTTTGAATATTAATATTTTCAAATAAAAATGAATTAAACACCATGTTACATAACATGATATCACATAGTTCACAGGTATAGATGACATAATAATTGAGAAGTATACTGTAGAAATAAAACTCACATTTCCATTTTCAAAGACTTGTGTGGTAAAGTTGAAAAAAATCTTAAATTTGTATAAATTGAACAGATTTTTTTATTTATTTCTTCTATATGATAACAAGTTATTAAATATTAATTCATTTCTTATGAAATATATGAGAAAAAGCAACAAATTCCCATTAAAATTTAATGAATGTGAATGTGTGAAGCTCACATTTATCTAATTTGTATCAAACAGGTATGAATAATATATCATTACTAATTAAAAATGATAGTTTTGGTTAGTTTTATCATTTATAATATATATATAATTCATTTATTTATTATAAATAAATGATATATGTATCAAAGTCTGAGAAAAACAGATTAAAATATGAATCAACCAAGTGGCCATATGCTAAACTTTCATCTTAGAAACCACATTTTATTATAGATTCCATATTTTTCAGGAAGGACTAGACTTGGCTACTGAAACTCATCTTTCAATCTTTTGGTGAATCCTTCTAAGGGTGTCACTGATCTCAAAATAGATTCAGAAATGGCCACTGCAACATCCCATGTAAGATCTGGCAAAATATTTGAATTAACTAATTATCAGCCATCTGTAAAATATAGAAAGATAAGTAGTAACATACAATATTGAGAAAAATATATTTTTAACTGGTTCCTGATGCACTTTTAAATAGATAACTTAAAATTTTTCAAAACTCTACAAATAGTTTTATTTTTGCAAATACAGTAAGACCCTGCTTAACGCTGTTTCGATATAACACGGTTTTTTTTAATTCAATATTTTTTGTTTTGATTCACTTTAGCACGATTTTTCAAACCGTTATAATCACATAAATGCGAAATCGCATGAAGACGAGGAAATTTGCATTTCTGAAAATGAAGAGCAAAGGAATTTGCAAATAAGTTTAGTCACTATTACGGAAATTATGGATAACGATTTGAAAAACCGTGCTAATCATATAAATCCAAAATCGCACCAATTTGTTACTTTGATACTCTTATGCCCTCTAGCAATGCGTTTGATATCAGTTGAGTGCAATACATACGAAAGTCTGATGCAGTCACAGTTCATATTTATGATCGTTCATCAACGGTATTTTACAGTTAAAGTTTAGCCACTGTTACGGAAATTATGGATCACTTTATACAAAATGATCCAAATTTTGATAGAAGTTCAAAGGCAAGACAAACCAGTTTATACAAAATGATCCAAATTTTAATAGAAGTTCAAAGACAAGACGAAGTGTCATGGATTGTGAGGTCCGGCTATCGACAATTGTTTGCTGAACGAAAGAGGAAAAGGCAAATAACTTCTTAATTAACGAAAAAACAAAAAGTATCAAATGAGGAAGAATCTTTCTCATCATTTCATCATCACACACAGATTATTTACTTGAATATTTTTTATTTTTATGAATAAAAATCGATATTAGCAATAAAAATGTCTATAATTAATGTAATACAATAGGAATTGATATTAGCAATAAAAAATGTCTATAATTAATGTAATACAATAGGTAATACGTACTTTTTTTATTTTGTAACATATATTTTTTATTCACTGTCCCGTTTCACCTATTCCCATTATTTAGGAATGTATATTTTTTTTATTCACTGTCCCGTTTCACCTATTCCCATTATTTACGTGTTAAGATGATCTCGTTTAACGCTGTTTCATTTAGCGCTTTTTTGGAACGTATCCCCCGCGTTAAACGGGGTCTTACTGTATTGTATTTAAAAATATAGAATGCTTATTAAATATTTAAAAATATAAAATGCTACAGTTTAAAGATTATTTGCTTGATTCAAAAATTTAAATAGTTTGTATCATTTTTAAAGATTAATATAGGCCTACGCTTCGTAATTTATATAGGGTCTGGTATGCGAAACTAAATAAAAAAAGGGAAAGTTTATAAACTATTTTCTGTGTAATTTTTCATACCATAAAAAATATCTAACAAAATATAGTAATAATATATGTTACAAAATAAAAAAGTACGTATATTTTTTATTCACTGTCCCGTTTCGATCACACAATACTGTTTAAAGTATCTCAGTAGACTCATAGACTTCACTATAGCAGCAACAACCTGTTGAGGCAATACTTCTAATCACTTTATAAATTATATATATCACTCTTCATCTGACGGCTTAACCCTTATCATTCACTTTACATCTCTGATTGCCGAACTCGTGGTGAAGCCGACCACGTCACAAGTATGGTACTCAGATGGTTGCTTATTAACCTTTGGTTGGAAAGTGGCATAAAACAAAATAAAGGCAGGATAGAGATCAAGGCCAGATTTAGACATTCGAAACGCCTCGAATACATTTATTATTATTTTTTTAAATGAAGTGAGAGACCTAATTGTAAACTGTTTAGCTTTATATGCAAATCCAGCTGATACACAGTTTTTTTTTCAGATTTAACATGCACATTGCTAAATTTTACTTTTCCAAATATATTGGAGGGGGTAAATTAAACAATATAAATGAAGACTGCTTTCATATCAAAATCATCATCTCCCAAATATTTTTAAATTGCATAATATAAATCTTATTTTAAAATAATAAAAATTTAAATAAGTACACCTTTTTCTTCCTAATAACAAATCATTGTTCAATCCTATTATTTTTTTAAGAAAACTGATCCTAAATGAAAGTATTACAAATACTGGGGATTTTCTCATTAAAAAATTTATTATGACTTGTTATTTATTAACATGAATTATCCAATTATAGAAATCAAATTTTTATTAATCGCTTTCTATTACTTTATATCTAACCACATTTCAGAATAAAGTTTTACTTCAAAGTTTAACTGTTGATATCTACTCAAAACAATGTTTTAGTAGTGATAATATTTTCTTAAAACAAATAATTTTATTATAAGTTATTACTTACATAATGACAAATTATATTATTTAATAGAAATATGAACAAACATGAAATATAAATTGACTAATATTTAAAACATGAATTTCAAGAGAATGAACATAAAATTAATAAAAATTATTCAAGAAATAAAAATCCCTGAACAATTTTTATAACTAAAAAAATACTAGAGAAATAGCTCCACCAGTAATAAAATATAAAGCTAATCTTGCAAGATAATATTTAATTGCTATTGAAGCTTTTTTTCTCTATTATTTTTTTGGATAAAAATTGTTCAGTGAAACTTTTACTTTGATTATTATGGAAAAACAGTTTATATTTTTGTCCTTATTTTGACAAAATTTCTTATTTGAATAATTTTTTATGATTGAAAATCTTAAATATTTAAAAAATTATTTTTGTTTACGTTGTTTGTGACAAGAAATACAATAAATTTGCAATGCTTTTTTATTTTTATCTGCTACCTTTGATTGATGATACTGCCATTGAGCACGAGAACCTTCAGGGCCAGGAGTACGACTGCCACAGGATGCACACTGGGCACACAGACGACAAAGCCATCGACCACTTGGTATATTCTTTAAGCCTACACAAAAGGTATGATATCCTCTATCACAATGATCACAAAACATCATTTTATCTTCATCATAAGGATCCATACATAACATGCAGGTTTTACAATGCATGCATTGCCATGGATATGTTTTAATGACTTCAACCATTGAAGATGTCATTTCTAAACATGAGGGATGCCCACTATTTTCACATTCTGAACAATGTACAAGTTCCTCTTGTTTTCCTTCTTTATTTGAGTCACTATTACCACGACATACTTTACAAACTGCATTTGGTTTTATTTTCGGTAGATAAGTTGCAGAAACTAATACATCTTTATGAGTTGCATTTTTACTTTTGGCTACATCAGAACCAGATGAGCTATCACCACTGCCATCATTAGTACAATGGCTTGAAGAACAGGAAACTTCTGAACTAGAACTTTCTTCAGAATCAGACTGACTTCCTTCAGAACCAGCCTGAGTGTAAATTGTATTGAGTTGTTGAGGTGGGCCAAATAATACACTATTTACTGGTAAATATTTTAATTCTTCACACGTGTATTTCTTATAATAATCTTGATATTGGCCAGGCAAAAGAGCAACTGGATATCTACTGACTGGAGTCACTTCATTACTAATTTTTACAGTTCTATTAATAGGATAATGAACAGTATATGTCTGTAGATCAAAAGACGCTCTTCTTTCTTCTTTTCTTTCATGATTTAAATGTGTGTTATATTCAGCAGCAGAGTTTACTGCTTTTCTAACAAATTCTCTCATTTTACTCTTATCAACACTAGGAGCTCTATATCCTAGACATTTATCACTGATGTTTTGTTGTTCTTTTTCTTGTAGTACTCTAATAAAATCTTTAAATTTTTCAGGGTAATCTCTGCAAATTAATTCTAAAACATCATCTGACCGTAATGCTGTAAGTCCAATCTCACATTGAGCTTCAGAAACAATTCCTCGATCTTTCAAAAATTTCTTCTCATCTAATTCTATTTGACGTCTGTTCAAAGCTGGATATTTTCTTTTAAAAGACTTAACTGCTAAATAGTCACTTATTTGTTCTTGTAAAACAAAATAATCGCCTTTTTCTAATGGCCATTGATACTCAAATATATTATCAGCAGGAAAATTATTACTTAAATAACTAGCAGCCACTTCATCATCTGAATATCTTCTTTTAACAGAACTTCTCTGACTACTGAAGCTGTTCTGAGAATCTTCATCTAGAACAGCCTCTCTTAAACTGGATGATGTGTTTCTCCAGCTGTCAATACTCCAAGAACTCCTAGTATCTTCTTCGAAACAAGGAATACCTCCCGTTGCCCTCCTTCGATGCAGATCCGGAACGAGGCGAGGCGTTATAGTGAATTTTGGACGATCAAGAATGCTTTCTACTATTGTTTCTGATGGAAAAGAACTAAACGAATCACTCTCCATTAATTCCGACCCACTCGGAAAATTAGCAACAGTCCAACTCACATCCTCACCCATCACGAATATAAACTTTTACACCCTATTGTGTTAGCCTATAAAACAAAAACAACACCCTCTGGTGGAAAATCATCATTTTTAATAAGTTAACTCCTATCAAGAAGTTGAATTCTATACAAAAGACTAGATTGTCGACGAAAGATTATGGTCTCATGGAATACTTTTATATAAAATATTTTTTATAAATAAATTGAGTATAGTTTAGTATTTGGCAGAATCAAATGATTTTTAAATCGAATATAGTACAGTACTATAATCTGTAATCAAATATTTGAAAATAGAAATATTTTATATACTGTACTGTGTTTGTATTTTTAGAATATTCAAATATTATACATTTTATACATAGCAATAACAGTTATGTAATTATTTTTTACAAGGAATTGGTTATACTGTATGTATAGTTTGGGTTTTTACCATCTGTATGTCTATTTGTATCCCACCCATTATCAAGATAACTCGAGACTTCCTCAATCCTCATTATTCCAATTTTACATATTTTTAAAAGCTGAAGTGCTTCAATTATTATTATTGCATTATTATTAATAATGATCCAAATTTTGATAATTTGCAATGGCCGCGTTGATACGCTTCAGCTTTCTCCTCTAGAAAACCCAGGTTTGATTCTTGGGTCCCATTCTTTGGAAATATTTATCATGGAGTCTGGTCCGACCCATCAATCCCCCATCCTTCACAGAAGTAGGCAGCCTGTAGAAAGGCTTATTTCGCCCCGCCATTTAGTACTCTATCTAAATGAAAAGTGGCGACAACTACAGTGAAACCCCGATTTTGAAACTTTTCGGGGACCGGCCCGAAAAGTCGAACGATCTTTTGCAATATCTTCCATACTCTGTCATATGATATGTCTAACTGTCATAACATGCACTTGCACTATCGGCATCAGAAACACGAGCCATTGACTGTTTGATAATAGCTATTGAAACATCTTTTGACTTTTCTTCAGTGACTGATTTCCACTCTCTCCCAGGTTGAACTTCTAAAAATCCAGTTTTTTTGAATTGACTTATCATGTCTCTCACAGTTGGTATTCATCTGCAGCTTAATTGCTTACAATAGTAAAATTCATGGACAGTAGCCATAGTATTACTCTGATTTTCATAAAAAAGCTTCAGAAGCAAAGCACATTCTGATAAAGTAATAGCCATCATAATAACTGATATAAATGACATTGTTTTCACTCATCTTATTTTTAATGCTTATAAATTCAAAAATTACAAGTTTAAACTGTTCTTTTAGGATTATTTTAGTTATTTACCCTGGTTTTTTTGTATATTTTTCTATAAACTGCCCCTAGAGGAAATTGTATGAACAATTTTATTTTTGAATAATCCTTTGAATAACCTGCATACAAATTTTGATGTCAATCCACTTAGTGATTACAGTTACAGAGTTCTCTGAACATGCCAAGTTTGATTATAATCATTCTGCAAGTTTAATTATATAATGACATAAGTAAATCAAATAATATGAAGGTTTAATAAAGTAAACTAATATGTTTGCAGATATATCTACAAATATAGTAGATGTTTATGCTCTATATCTCAAAAAAATAAAAAGTTATGGAAAATATTCAAAGTTAAATTTGAGTACATCAATCATTACACAAATAAGGGAGAGGATATATATAGTATATAAATTAATGGTTTTTATACATCATAAATGACTATACATTTGTTTTATTAAATTAATATATAAATTCTATAAATTTAATTTCATTTATTTAAATCTAATTGATGTTTACTCCTATATATATAGAATTATATTAATAATTCAGTTGAAAATGACCCACAAGGATAATAATTTTAATAATAATAATAGACAATGGAATTCAGAATCCTTCAAAATAGTAAAATCTAATCTGGAATTGATCCCAGATTCCCAAGATGGTAAGCAATTGCTTTTACTAAAAAGCCATCAGCCAACTGTAAATTTTTAATAAAACAAAAAATGAAAATAGCTAAGTTCAGAATATTATATTGAATATTGCAATCGTAAGATTATCATAAGTCAAATAATAGTAGTTAGGGGAACACTTATGTATACCATTTCACACTAAATTATATTTAGAATCAGTGGTGAACAGACAATTTGAAGGAGCCTTGAAAATCATAAATGACTGGCTTCCATAACAATATTAAATTTATCCTTTGTTGCAAAATGGAAAAAGATGCTTTTAAATTAAATTTAAAATACTAACTGTTAAAAAATAAATACCGTATTTTTATAATAAAAATTAATATATTAGGCACTTTTTTTATATTTGTTTTTCAGATTTCCAAAATCTTTCTCTATGCACATAAGTATGAATGCTACAGAAAAGAGAACTCTTGAGTCTGCTTTTATAATGTTTAAATGTGGGAAATATTTAAATGTGTGTCTATTAATATGCAACATGGATAGATGAAAATATAACAAATATGTATGAAAAATATATTGGATATACAAATCAATGTCCAAAGCCAATTGATCCATATATAATAATTTGGAATTAAACTGTAATTTTAATACAGTGAAACCCCGATTTTGAAACTTTTCGGGGACCGGCCCGAAAAGTCAATATTTTATACTAATAATTAAGAAAAATTAATAATTGAGTTAATATAATTCAATTTTAGGATTCCTTTTATTAATCTCTTAAAAAGTAATAAATAAAAGTGAAAAAAACATTAAAAAGTAATATTATATCACAAATTGTGAAAGCCTGGCGGGCCGCCTTTTCGACAGCCCTGATCTAGAGCCTTAATCACGGCAATGTAAGGTTACGAATCGAAATTGTCTTATGACGAAAAGTTTGGATGAAATTCCCATTTATCGCGAAGATTATTCGAACGAGACCTAAAGCGTGTTCAATATACTAACCGGCTGACTAAGACTAAGTACTGTACTGAGTAGCAGTGGCGGCTCGTGGATGATTTTTGTGGGAGGGCTGAAAAAAATTATAATAAAATACGTACTAAAATACGCGATGCGGATTGCAATGTTTGCAGCCCACGATATACAAATCATAAAAACGTACATCACGGGTTACTCCCACCTGCTCAATACACTGACTATGCGGTGTGACTCGGTCTGCACTGACTGCAGCACTGATGAGTACGCAATCGCACTGACTCATACAATACACACATACAGAGCGCCTATCGAGGTACCTAGTACCTACAATTCAAAAATAAATATACTACGAACGGAAAAAATATGTTTTTGTAAAATAATTGTATAGTAATGTAATAGCTATAATAATTTAAAAATGTTTTCATTTTGGTGGGAGGGCTGCAGCCCTGCAGCCCTTATGGGCGAGCCGCCACTGCTGAGTAGAATATATTGAACTCAATTCTGAGTACGGCTAGCTCCGCCCACAACTAAGGATTAGTATTTCTCAGCCAAGATTTTCTAGTCTGAGTAGGTCTTACAAACTGCTGCTGTTTCAGGACAAAATATAGCGTTATGGTCATAGATTTATGTTATGGTTAATATCAGTCATGAATTAATATTCAGAGAAGAAGAAGCAACGAATTTAACTATTTGTTGTATTTTTTATTTTATTTTTATAATTTAAACGATAAAAATTATTATTTAAACTATATACGATAGTAAATTAAAAATTAATTAATTACGTTTATATTAAATCGAACAGTGTCATTCAATATACTGGCATAAGTTAAGTTAGCGGCTGAGTAGGCGATATTGATGGGGTACGTTCCTAAACTCAACGGTTTATAAACCGCTTTCGGCAAACGTTCCAAAACTGCCGTTGAAGATAAAACGTTTTAAACCGGTTCGTGCATCGGAGTCATCGAAGTTTTTCTTCGGTGAATGATGCTAGGGGACTATTTAAAATGGCGTCAGCAAAGTTTTTAATTAAAGAAACGTTTATATTTTTTTATATAAACTGGCCTGCTTGTAATAAAAAATTTATTTTTATATATAAAATATTTGCAGTGTATCTACAATTGAAATTTATATTAAATATGATTTTTCACGTTGTGATTTAAATGTGGTGTATTAATTTATATGCAAAAAACCTGGAGCAGTATTTAGTTCGCTCAGTAGTATAGAAACTATAGAATAGACTTCTGACGTCATTTTTTCAACGAATTCAATAAACTGTTCCAAAACGAGGTAAAACGTCGACTATTATCGTTGCAAGCGCTTTAAGCAAAACGTTGAGTTTAGGAACGTAGCCATGTTGAGTTATTTCTGACGTCATAAGAGACTAATCACTGATGACTTGCTGTTGAGGTTTGAAACGCACCAAAAAGTCTTAAGCCGACTGAATGAATAAGCTAATATACTGAACATTCTTCTAATGTTATTTATTCAAAAATATAGACTACATATAGCGCTATCTATTGACTAAATTATTAAATTCTGTGAGATTTTCATTGTTTGTAATTATTAAACAGTGATTGTTCCGGAAAGACATTGTAGGCCAGTTATTTAAGATAGACAATTGCAGAGAACCATATCACGTTTGGCGACAGTGCCGGATTTAATGCGATTGCACCCAATCGGGCCCCGGTTTGTCAAAGTTTATGTAATTAAATAATGTATTAAGAAAAAAAATTTTAAATATATGTATCGTTTTTCAATATTCGCGGAACATATAAGGGTTAGTTAAAATGTATGATCATCGTTTTTCAATATTCGCGGAACATATAAATGGGTACGATAATAAAGGAAGTTATGGAAGATTACAATTACCGGAAACGTCCACACACTCAATTCCTTTTTTTGCATTGAGCCCTATCTCAATATTTTGAGTACAGGTTTGTACAGGTTAGTTATAAATTAATTAATTTTAATCACATCTCTCTGGAGTGGGTTCTAATCAGTATGTTATATTGAAACTTAATGTATGCTAATTATACCACGGGGTTGTTATTTCCGATGAGAAATAAAATTGTTCAAATTTTCACATCAAGGTGAAATTTATCCAAATAATTAACCCTTCTTTTGTTTTTTTATCATCAGATGACGCCAGTTTTCTTTCTATAAGAATAATAATTGACGGGACGAAAGAAATCCTTCCACATGCTGTACATTCCTGCGGAGAGATCAACCAGATTGTGGACGACGGGGATCGACGGGAGAGCCTGACTTCATGATCATGATAAATATTTTCAAGGGGTGGGACTCAAGATTCGAACCCGGGTCCTCCGGAATGAAAAGCCGAATCGTTTCCGCGTAGTCAATCCAACCGACAAAAATGGGTCTTTATTTATAAATATTACTTATTTTATTTATACAGATAAGCCATATTTTGAGGGGCCCCGCGAAAAATATTCCAATCGGGCCCCGCACTAACTAGATCCGAGCACTGTTTAGAGTATGCTCATAAATTTCATTGGTCTGTTCCATTTACTAATTTATTTGGCGGTTATAGCTTCTATTATTTAAGAGATTACACAAACCAACAATCGAAAATACCGTATATATAAGATTCTTTTATATCTTGAATTAATTAATTATAACATTTAGGGGAAAATCATGTTATGCAAGATGATCTCACTAGTACATAAATTAAACTTTTATTTTCAATCATTTAAACATTCAGTCTCAAAAAGAACTAAAATTATCTGCTTTCTGAAAGTGTTATTTATTTTAAGCCTACTTTCCGAAGGAAATAGAGGCTTATAAGATCGGATCATTGATGTTGCCTATATGTTACAGGACAAAACGAGAATGTCTGCAAACAATTAAAATAAAAGTTTTCATTTTTCATGTATTCCCGCTCAGAGTTCGATATTTGACAGCAGAAATTTCTTTCATTAGAGAATATTCACAAGGATAAACAAATCTCTTTGAGGAAGAATGCAATCTGCGCCAGTGGAAGCGCACAGGCTAAACCCGCTTTCAATACACGAAGCATTGTGTATCTAAATTATGTTTGTGCAAAAAAATAACATTTTGTGTAATTCTAAATGCCACAAAAGTCTACCTTGCAAAAATAAATAAGAGGCACCTAGTTGTGTTTTTCAACTTTTAAATTTTTTACTTCGTATTTTATGTTGAACTTCGACTAATAAAAATATTAAAATATTTGTCCATAAAAAATATTCTTCGTGCATTGAAATTCTTGTATTCATTATTACATGGTTCTTTAAAGTCAACCATGTAATAATGAATGAGAGTCAGCTCTGTTTCGGTTCGTCTTATTTCATTTACTCAACAGAAAATAACAATGAAATTGTTATTTCCTATCAAATAATAAAAATGTTCATTATAATAACGTTTATAATCAATTGATTGTTGTTTTTAGTCAAATAATCAACAAGTTTTGTATTCACGGTATTACCGTAAATACAAAAATAAAAACACGACTAGGTACAGTACCTGTTATTTATTTTTGTAAGGTGGGCTTTTGTGGCAATTGCACAAAATGCTATTCTTTTGCACAAACATAATTTAGATACACAATGCTTCGTGCATTGAAGCGGATTTAGCCCTGTGCTCTTCCACTAGCGCAGATTGCAGCCTTCTTCAACGAGATTTGTTTATCCTTGTGAATATTTTTTAAAGAAAGAAATTTCTGCTGTCAAATATCGATCTCTGAGCAGGAATACATGAGAAATGAAGATTTTTATTTTAACTGTTTGCCGCTTCGGGTTTTGACTAGGAAAAACTAGAAATTCCGGACTTTGAATAAGAAATGTTCGGCATTTCGAGTTCGTCCTAGGAAATACTAGAATTTCCGATAAGCGTTAGGACGTTCTCGTTTTGACTAGGAAATTCTACTATTTCCTGAATTCGGGTTTGTCTTGTAACATATATACAAATTAGATAGACTGCTTCATACTAGAAAAACAAAGCCGTTGTTGACGGGGTACTTTCGCGAACATACATTCAACGATATAGTAAATTGATTTTGTTTTGGTGGTTAAACGTGTCCCATTTATTTTAGTGTGATGACTAGATCCTAATAATTAATAAAAAGGATGTAGTACCCCAATATGTAGTATTAAACCATTTTGTTGTTATAATCTTTTTATAAATACACATTTTCAATAATTTAAAATGAAGCGCTCAAAATATTCGAAATTTCGCATTTTCCTAATCGTTTAATGTTTCGAAGCAGGAGAACAATAGATTTAGTAACCATCGAGGGTGAATTATTAAAAAAAAAGCAATATCGCATGTATTTTATGCTAAAAAATGTTATGAAAAAATAATAAGCACAAATAAAGAGCATGAATAAAATTTTATATTTTGACAAAGATTATAATCAAACAATAAACAAGTGAATAATTATACTATTAATACCAAATGCCAATACTTCTATCATTTCTAAATTTTCCAAACACTTTTATAATTTGTGCCTGGAGATTGGCTAATACCTTACTAATAAAAAAAAGTAAGCTATAGGGCATTTAAAATTACCATTATAAAGAAACTTCAACGATCTATAGATATAGATGTAGATGTGAATGGGGGAGCCCACCCAGCCCAAGCACCGCGACTACCAATGGTCTATTGTGCACCCCCAACAAAATCATCCCAGAAGAAGTTCCGTCTTTAATACAAAGGACCTTATCTTCCTCAATGAGACAATAGCAAGATATTCTGGTGCTAGAAAATACAATCCAAAAAGATCATACCTAAGTCAAGAGAGGGCCACATGCACACAAAATGTGAAGAGAAGTTTCATCCTCCTCCTGACATCTGCAAATAGGGCTATTGACAATCCCAATCAAATGCAGATGTCTACTAAGATGATAGTGCCCCGTGAAGAGCCCTGTAACAATCCTAACTTCATTTTTATGCAGTGAGAGCAACTCTTTAGTTCTCTGAACAGAGAAACCTGAAATGAGCAGTTTTGCCTGCCTAAAACGAGGAGTAGATCTCCAGGAAATGAGATGCTGGGCCGCCAACCAATCCCTGACAATCCGCCCAAATGCACCAGATCTGATGCCCAGGGCAGGCTCAGGTCCGATAAAGGGACAAGAAGCCCCTTCTTTGGCAAGCCCATCCACAATCTTATTGCCCTCAATCCCTTTGTGCCCCGGTACCCAAACAAGCTACATCCTGTTCTTGATAGCAAGTTCCTCAATGAGAAGAAGACATTCCCAAACGATCTTAGAAACAAAACGGGAACTATGAAGCGCTTTACGAGCAACCTATCAGATAGGATATAAATGCATTTACTTACATAGCCCCTACCAAGATTAATTCTAATACACGCAGAAATAACAAAAATTTCTACCTGAAAGACAGTGGCGAACCACCCAAGAGAATAGGAATAAAATATCCGCGATCGGCCGGATTGGCCGCGTGGAAACGCTTCGGCTTTCCACTCTGGAGGACCCGGGTTCGAGTCTCGGGTCCCACCCCTTGAAAATATTTATCATGGTTCCGGGTCCGGCCCGTCGATCCCCGTCCTCCACAATCCGGCTGACACCTCCGCAGGGATGGGCAGCCTGTGGAAGGGCTTGTTTCGCCCCG
>AYEL01046383.1:0-48427 GCA_000484575.1 Olivierus martensii
CACACAAAACAAAATAATCTTGTTTCACTATAACTAAATTCAATACAAAATCCAATAATTATCTCATACAACACTAATCTATGTCTTTAATTCAGAATAACTCACAGTTCTTCTTAGTCCACTTTCGCTTTCACAATTTATCGCTTACTATTAATTTTTACTGTTCAAGTCTCACAGTTCAACTAAACTCATGCTTGCTGCTTGCCTAATTATGTTTGAATGCTTTTATTGTTTTTATTTGTACGGAATATTGTTATATTTTTTTGTACCATATTCAACGTTAATTAATGTTTTTGTTTTCATTATCAAAAATAAATTGAAAAAGTATAAGCATTAAATTGTGTCTAAAAATTAATGAACCAATCCATTTTTTTTCCTTTAATCCTTATTTCATTTTACACAGTTATAAAGAACATATCCTCGACTTTTCATTATCTTCTTTAGATCGATTTACATGGTTTACAGTTTAATTGAACATAGCCTTCTATTTTGTATGAATTCTGCGTCTCGTTTTACATGATTTCGGTTTGCACGATTTTTCCAGGAATGTATCTACCGTGTAAATGGAGGGCTGAGTATATATATATTTAATTATAGTTTCAATTAAGACTATTTACAATTAAAATAAAATTCATTATATTTATATAAATAATATTTAAAAACATAAGTATAATATATATTAATTTTTAGATCATTTTATAGAAATGTGAAAAATCAAAAATTTACACAAAGGAAAAGGAAGGAAATTAGATAGTTTTTATCATTAAATCATAATTATTATTTATGAATAAAATAAAAACTTTATAAAAATGTTGTATATTGGTATCAGTTGAGAAAATAGAGTTTAATTTTTATTATACCAGAAATGATAAAATTTCAAGATTATAGAGTTAATTCTTTTTACAGGAAATTAAAAATTTTATTAAATAATAAACTTACTTTTTTCCCTTTAAACTTTTCAAGATTAAGTAATGGATGTTTAGTAAAAGCTTTCCAAATGACTTCAAAATTACTTCTGTAAGGTATCTAATAATATTACATTTATTAATTTGAATCATTACTAGAAAGTATTTAAATATATGCAAACAACACAGTTAATAAATGAAAAAATTTTAAATTAGTTTAAGAAATTAGTTTCAAATTTATTTTAAAATAAATTTATTTAGACAAAAATTTATTTTGCAAAATGATAGAATTTTAAACAAATTTTGAATATTTTACAATTTGTAATTTTAAACAGTTTTTAAGTTCTAATAAATGATAATTAATCATTATTATTGATGTACTAATGGAATATTGGATAGCTTATTTAATGATACTTACTGTATCCCATATAAGAATAAAAACATCTGTAGTAAAACTATTATTTAAGTGTAAAGATGCATAGAGATTCAAAAAATCACAAAAATGATGATACATATTGACAGCTAAAAGAAAATAAAATTTAATTTAATTTATATTTTCAATTTAATACATACTCTATATATTTTTTAATATACAGTAAAACCTCGATTTTACGGACCTCAATTTAATGGACTAGTTCTTTTTTAACACAACCATTTAATTGGAGTAATGTTTTTGGCTTCTACGCCGTCAATGATGGCGTAGAAGCCAAATTAGTTATCATATAATCCATAAAATAATCGTTGTTACATACCTGCGCTGTGTATGCTAATTCAAAGCTGATATCTTAAGTGACCAGTTTTCCTTTAATCCCATGCAAATGTAACTTAAATGGCAGTTCTGCTATATTTGATGAGATTTGCTGGACTAGTTTATTCGGAAAACAGAAAAGAATTTCTTGATATGCAAAACTGTGTTCCACCTTTGTCCTTTCTCATAGACCCGTTAATTATATTCTGTATACTTAAAAGTCTTGCTTTCGTTTTAGTACTGTCAGTGACTTGTGAGCTACAATAAGTTTCATTTTCTTTATTTGATTTGTTTTGGTTTATGATAGAGCAGGGCTGTCCAACCCGTGACTACAGCAGCACTATAATGAATATGGCCCACTTCCTTAAAATATTGAGATTTTTATGCACTTATTTTTTTTTTAACTTTTTGAAATTCGCACGGTATTGTAATACTTTTTAATAAAAAGTGTTACAATGCCACATCATCATCAAATATCCCACTAATAAAGAAAAAGAAATTTGTTTTATTTTTGTATTAAAAATAATCAATTTAATGAAGTTTTCCATTTTCTAAAATATTTTTTATTTCAGTGGTTAAAATCTCTTGATCTGTTCAATGATTTTAAAAAAATTCTGAACAAATAGAAGTTAAAGAATATTATGCTATGACATTTTTGCTTATTTGTCATGATGGATATCATATATAATTATTTACTAAGTTTTTTGCTTAACAACTATCGTTAGAATTAGTGTATATTTTGTGTGTGGCCTGAGACAATTTTTTTCTTCGAATGTGGCCCAAGAAAGCCAAAAGGTTGGACACCCTGTGATTGAGTGATAAATGAAATCGTTACATCATCAACATATAAATAAAAGGTTGGACACCCCTGTGATTGAATGATAAATGAAATTGTTACATCATCAACATATAAAAGATTTTTATAAAATTTTTAGGATTTAATTTTTAATCATAGTGATGTAAAAGTATTGTATTCTTCTTTCTATTTCCATAGACTATGGAAATAGAAAGAAGATTACGCACAGGCGACATTATCAACGAGTCAGGCCACTAGATCTACCGGAAGCATGGAAGTGGTGTGCTTACAACAGACTTTAATGAACATCTGGCTGTCCCTAAAGATGCTTTATTTTATATGGTTTTTCTGTGCTTTATTTAAAGATATGATTTGTGATGAAGGGGTCTGAAAGACACATAGGGCAGCGAACAGTGAGGTTTCCACACAGACGATAATCTGTCTTATGGATCATACAGAAGTGTCAGGGCATAAAGTTATATGTAATGTGTTTGTAATTTTGATTAGTGTTATTTAAGACTATATGATATTTAAATGTTTAAATGATAGAAATATGTTCTTTTATTCCAAAATTGTATTTAAAAATAATGACTGTTGTAATGTTCGCGTATATATGATGTTCTATTGTAAAAATTTGTTCGGAGATTTAAATTATTATACTGTTCGATTTTCTGATGTTCAGTTAGTATTCTATTTTGTAAGTGAGAGGCACTGAAGAGGAACGATTAGGGTTCGAAAACGTTACGCCACAATAAAATTTTGTACTTGCTAAAGAGCTGTATTGAACTATATTATAATATTAAGCAAGTTGTTTCTGTGTTTTATGTCCAAACATTTTAGTGCAAAATGATTGGCCAGCCTATCATCTCTATGTTAAAAACCACATGTATAACAAAAATCAGTATAGCAAACAAGTCCTGTTTTATGAACTGATTTTGTGACTTTTATCATTCCATCCAATTTTGATATAGTTGTTGCAAATACACAAATTTGAATTCCTGTTCTGTAACGTTCATAATGGTACATTTACTTTGAATTTTAGTTAGTCAGGACTGTTATAGTGTGTGCTGCCACAAAGAGCAAGCACAAGATTAATTATCAGTGGAGTTGAAGTCAACAGAAAAAGGTTCCTAGTCACCATTTTTTTGCATGTAGTTATTGTCTCTCTGCTTTATTGAATTTTTCGGTAAGATTTTAAATTAGTGAGTGGAACCTTTGATATTTTTTTAGAGCTAGTTCCCATGAGCATTTTAATATATAATATGTTAGACAGATTTAAATCTATTGTCAATTCTCAGGGCTTTTCCTTGTTCCCAAATGACCACTTGGCAATTTGGCCATTTGGCTTGCCATTTCTTTTGGCTTATAACAGTAATTTAAGATAGATAAGTCAAAAACTAAGTAATTTATTTTATATAAATTTAAGTTTTCTGATCATATTGTAGAACTTCATTCTTCTATGATCATGTGGTGATTGGATTGCTAAGCCTTGCCAAACTCCTGGGACTTTTCAAATAAACTGAACTTATTTCAGATAAATTAGGATTACTTTAGCATAATACTAGTCATAATTATTTAATTTTATATAGTTTTAATTATTTTATCATATTTCATTGCTATCACACACAAACACACACACAAAACAAATCATGGAACTAAAACTTGATGAAATCTAGAGAAGAGAATGAGATGAGATTGAAGAAATCTACAGCAAAATTAAAAAGAAAATATATACCATCCTAAACCTTTCTCCAAAATTAACTAATAAAACATCAAAAAAGAAGATAAGAAAGATATTCGGAATGCAGCCCTAGACATTTTGGAACTATCAGGAAAATCAATGGAATTACCAAAGAAATCTGTCTAGAACACAGACACTCATACCAACATATGCATCAGCAGCAAGAAGAGGGGGGAGTGAAAACATAAGCAATAATTGATAAAACTTAACTACCCAGAAAGACAATGGATAAAAACCTAACTATATAGAATACTAATATATATATATATAGTATATTATCTATGTGTTATATAGAATACTAAACCTAAAGAACATGTAATTTTTCAAAGCAACACTGACAAGAAACTTAACATTAAAGAAATCACTTGTAATTTAACAAAAAAAAAACACAGAATTAGATATAAGAGTGAGGGGAATTAGGGAACAAAAATAAAAACATTAGTATCAATGTATACTTAGAAGAGGACACAATAAAATTGAAAACTGCAAGAGAATCAAACACTACTCTAAAACAGAATATACAAGTAAGGATTCCTTTGAATAGAAACCCAAGACTAATTTTACTTAAAGTACCAGACACAGTGAACAATAACCACTTAATCATAGCTACTCAAAAAAAAAAACACATTACTCAATCAATCATACTCAAAATAAACACATTAACACTGTTATAGACAAAATAAATTTTATAGACAATGTAAGAATTGCAATCTTTATCATAAACAGAAACATATCACATAAGAGGAGACATGTAATCATTCAAACATCCCCACAGGTTAGGAAACTTTTCATTAATAATAAACATACATCATTACAATGGGCAAGCATACTGGTGGATGACTATCTATCAGTATATATCGCTATAACCATCAAATCAAAACTGTAACAAGAGCCTTACTTGTAGCCATTGCACAGCTCGTCCAAGTACACAGACTGCTCACACAAACAAGAGGAAGGGGAATGAATCAATTGTATCAAAGCAAATAAAAACTACCAGAGGGAAGTAAACTCAACATAAAATACAAATATTTTCTCTCCAAAATGTGCCATTACAAAAAAATGAAAGTCTTAGCTGCTCAATATATTAATTATTAACCATCATGGATAGCACAACCATATACAATATACACACACTGATTTACTTAGAATTCCACAAATAAATGCAAAAAAAAAAAGATTAGCCACTTCCCTCGTCATGAAAACTGTACAAGAAAATGTCATTGATATAGTTCTCATCCAGGGTAGATTTGGTGACTGGACTGTATTTCCACATCACAACACAACATATCCAATTAAAGCTGGAGCACTGGTAGTAAGTTGGCCTCTATGTTTTAATTTGTTAACACAATTCTATATAGTTCATACTTTACAACAGTTTATATTAATGACAAGTCTTATAATAAATTCCTTATTGACATTTATATCTCCAACACAGATGACATAAAATAGTACTTCAATACCTAGATAATCTCATTATCTTTATCTGGTAAACCTGTGCTCATATGTGTGACACCCCCACATACAATCCAAGAGGCAGGGATGTAGAGGATTTTATGACACAAAATAATTTGTATTTACCATCTATTATAACTCCTGTTCTTTAACAACTAACTTTACTTACAGCTCTTTAACAGGATCAATTTTTTACTCTAAAAAGCTTTCGGTCTTGCTTTGAGATCCTCTTCAGTAGTAAAGATATTCTTTTTTACAACCATTTTCAAACAATTCAATTTCTTTTAGAATATAGAGATTTTTAAATTACATCATTGATTTTGTTTTTGGAAGTCTTTTTATAATCTTAATGTCTATTAATATAATTAAATTATTCATGTAAATTATGCTTCTGTATTTTGCTTTATATAGAAAAAATATTCATAAGTTCTTGCCGTTTATATCATTTTCTATATTCCTAGGATATTTTTACATATTATATTTTGTGCACCATCGCCATGACGTCGGGAGGTTTTTAGGATCGTTGTCATTAATAACATTCGTGTTTAGCCTTCTTTTTTTCTACTTCCAATGTACATACAATATGTAGATGACATTGTGTTATATGGAAAGATAACAATATGAATGCCGAGATTATGAATGCATTGACAGATGAGACCCTAGGCCTTTCCTTAAAAATTGAGCAATTTGAAAAAAGAGAGTTTCATTACTTAGCAGTGCATATGGTTATAGAAGATGGGGAATATTACACAAGTATATATAAAAAAACCAATATAGGCACCTGTCATTATACCTGCCTGGTCCCAGGATCCAATGAAATATAAAATAGCCTCGCTTAGAGCCTTGTTCCGCAAATACATACACAGTGTATGAGACGAAAGGACAAAGACAAGGAATACAAATATATAATTACACAAGGCAAAACACATGGATATAAATATGGGATGATGAGGAAGATTTATGAAGAAGTTACTAAAACAATGGCCAATAATAATATACAAACAACAACGCAGAGTGAGAATCACCCGCACCAAGAGCAGCGGCCGTACTCTATAGTCTATGACCCGTTAATACAAAAAACAGTATACCGAATAACCAAGGGAGATCCATACAAGCTTGTGCATAAAAGAAATAGTAGTGTATTTTCAGCTATACGGAATGATAAAGACCCAATAAACGATGAGAGAAGAGCAGGGATATATGCAATCCTAATGTATAACAACTCTGCACAAACATGAGGAGTACATAAGTAAGACGAAAAGATCCTTAAGCACACAAATAGCAGAACACAAAATGGACATAAAAGCAGGTAAATTAAATACTGCCCTTGCTGTCAAAGTATATGAAGGGGACATGATTATAGATTGGAAAATTGCCAAAATCATAAGGAATGTCCCAAACAACATTGGTACTAGCACAGCAGAAGCATTGGAAGTAGAAAAAAGAAGGCTAAACACGAACATAATTAATGACAATGATCCTAAAAACCTCCCGATGTCATGGCGATGGTGCGCAAAATATAATATGCAAAAATATCCTAGGAATATACAAAATGATATAAACGGCAAGAACTTATGAATCTTTTTTCTATATAAAAGCAAAATACAGAAGCATAATTTACATGAATAATTTAATTATATTAATAGACATTAAGATTATAAAAATTTTTCAGCCTGTACTAACCTACTATTAGTCCTAAGAAAGTATTTTCTATCTTGTGTATTCATTGCCAGCTCAGCATAAGTTCATACAAAACATGCAGAAATAACTTGCTTAATACTATAGTCACATCAATACAGCCCTTTAGCAAGTAAAAGTTTTTATTTTGGCATAGCGTTTTCGGACCTAAGACTGGTCCCTCTTCAATGCAAAACACCCACAAAAATAGGATGCTAATAGAACAGTATAAAATAGAACATACAAATTTAAAAATCATAACATAGAACATCGTACATATGCGAACATTATAACAGTCATTTTTTAAATTATTTTACAATAAAAGAACACATTTCAAACACTTAAACATTTAAAGGTTATATACTCAGAGTTATTAATAATAAACAAACAGCAAACTTAATAATATAAATATGAAACCTGACATTTCTGTAAGTCACATAAGATAAAATATTGTCCACGAGGAAAATGCACTACTTCTTGTTGTAGGTTTCTGTTCAGCTTCTTTAGTACAAAACAGCTCACTAAACATAAGGTGGAACCATCACATAACATAAGGCACCCTTGACCAAACCATAGAGGAATAAGGCAGGACTCTCATTACAGCCTATTGTTTGCACACCATTTCCATGCTTCCGGGACGTCAACTGGCCTTGAGTCATTAATAACGTCGCACATGTATAGCCTCCTTTCTATTTCCATAGCCTCAAGTGTAGTAAGGCCTCTAGGGTCCAACGTGGCCTTTAATAGGTTGATGTTCTTCCAATCTATGGTGACATTACTTTCATACGCCTTAAGCGCAAGGGCTGTGGTTAGTTTTCCTGTATGGTTATGAAATGCTCGTTTAGCCTTCTAGAGAGATTTCAAGCAGTACTACCTATATAATATCGGGTTCATCCTTCATCGTTAAAATGTATAGGGACAGAATAGACCCCAGCTTTCTTAAGTATAGGGATATCATCCTTGGCGTTCCGAAGGCTATCGAACACAGTGGGACCTCTCTTTCATTTCAATGTCTCTTGCTTTAAAGCTTTTAAGTTTAAAATCTTATTTTAAGGTCCTCTGAACTTTGACTTTCACATGTGTTCATCTGCACAGCCAATTTTTTTGGTTGCAAAAAGAATTTCATCAAATTCATGTATGTAGATTATTAATGGCTTTTGGCATTCTTTTCATTCTTGATCTACCAGATCTTTTTCTACCACTAACATTGCCTGTCTTCATTTACCTACTTATATCATCATATACTTCCTTCTTCCAATTCCATTGTTTTAAGGAACTTAAAAATTCTGCATGGTCTCTTTCCTATTAAATGTAGCTGAAAATTGCATTCTGGAAAGATTACTTTTACAACATTTTGTTGTAAAAATAATCTTTCGATGCAATTTTCCAGTCTGCAAGTAACATTTTGTTTTTGCAAATAAAAATCTTTCGTTTACAAGAAAGTAATATAGCAACAAAGGCACATGACAATGCGGTCTGCACATTTTTTATTCTTGTGATATTTAGAGCTATTTGAATTTTGTGTGGAAATTTATGACCATACTAGATATATTTAATATACTAAAACTAAAGGGTTCTCACAAAAAAATCTGATAAAAATAAAAAACTTATAATTAAAATCTTTCCCAAGCAGTTATGAAAGGTTAAAATCTGTATAATAAAAATATTTATAAAAAAATTATTATTTATTAAAAAAATATAATATATAAAACTACAAAATCCACAAACAGGTAAATCTTTCTTATCAAAAAAGATATCAATGAGGTAAAAATATTTAATGCAAAATATGAATCAATATAGTTGGCATTAAGTTTGTTAACCATTATTCACATTAAACTTTGATATGTAACTTTCAAGTGACTGATGCCTACATTGGATATAGGTACTATCACATTATTTTATTTTATAGTTTTTAACACTAACATTTGAACTCAAAATTTGCATGGAGAAGTTTACAGCTAAAAAACATTTACTATTTAAATTACTGGCTGAATAATTTTTTCATTTTTCTTTCCAAATTCCCAATAACTAATATTTTTAGTGCTGACTTTATTCATACAGTCAGACAATTCTATAATATCAATAGAAACATAAAATACAAAGAAATTACATAAAGAAACAATCAAAATACTGAATACAGTGGTACCTCACAATTCGTCACTAATCCATCGCCGAACTAGTGTCGAAGTGAGAAACTGTCAAATTGCAAGACAATTTTTCCCATATAAAACTTTGGAAAATAGATTAATTTGTTGTCGGATCCCCATCCCACTTCCTTAACAAGTGAGGTGAGAGAGATACACTTTATTATTTACTTTACTATTTGTATTTTACTATTGTATAACACACAAAATTACAAAATACATTATTTTATACACAATACACACAATTTATTAGCCCTTGGATGTTAGAATAAAGTCTTCTTTATTCTGTTCTACCTTTGAATCTGTGAAACTAGCCTCGATTTGCTTTACATTCCTCAGTTTGATCTGACATACATCCTGGAGTTTTTTTCTGCAATTCTTCAAAACTTAACCTAGCCTTCCCACAGATCATTGTATGAGTTATTGGATCTCCCTTCATCTGTCTTTATCTAATCCAGGTGAGAAGCAGCTTTTCGATTTCTTCATTGATTAAAGATCTATTTTTGTCAGAAATCTTTATTGCTCCAGCAGACACTCTAGCACCCATAATCTTCTCTCTCTGTTGAAAAAAAGGTTGCCAAATTGTCCTAGAATGCCATAGTCTTCAGCTACATCTGTAATTGTTTTACCTTTCTGCACTTTATCTACAATTTCTTTCTTCTTCTCTATGCTCAATCCTCTTTGAACCAATCTCTAAATTTCACTCAAAAAATAATAACAACTATGGATGCACAAATTTTTTTCTTTCTGAAAAATGCAGCATTGAAAATTAACACAAACAATATGAGCAAACACAAAAGCAGCCCAACAAGAACTGGCAAATAACCATGCAAATAATAAATAACATCACATAATTCCATGCACATGCATGTGCTTTTCCGTGAAATTCAACTGTCGAATTACGAGGTACCACTGTACCCAAACAGATAAAAATGTAAACCAGTGGTTATCAATCCTTTTTCTGTTGCGGAACACATTTTAATATTTTAAAATTTGGCGGCACACCTAAATATTTTAAATAATAATTATATAGATTTAACAATGAATTTTCATTAACAGATTATTGTATTTATTCTTATTACCATTCAGATTACATACATACTCTTACACAGAATCATTAAATGGCAGCCCTTATTAAGGCCCCACCTGTGGATTTTGTCTTTTTAGAGAAACTATAATTTTAATTTAATTTGTATTCCTTAATTTTTAAATTATGAATAATAACAAAAAATTTTGGCTATTGCAGAAATTCGAGGGTTAGATTTTTCTAACGATAACCTATTTATAGGAATCGGTAGGACTGCAAAAGGGATATCCAGCCAACCACGTTTCACTATTAATATATATGATACATACATACAATTCATTCTTAATTTTTCGCGGCATACCGTTAAAGGTTTCGCAGCACACTAGTGTACCGCGGCACAGTGGTTGAGAACCACTGATGTAAATATATAAAAATGATAAGCACCAAATTTCTAATAGAAAATAGTTTACCACCACATTGTGAAATACTTTCAATTTAAAGAAGTCATCTTCAACACTTACAAATCAAAAGAACAGAATGGAGATAAAAATGTTAAAATTAAATATTAAACTCTATATCTTTTAAAAGAAAATCTATATATAAATATAAAATTTGCCTGCTTTTAATAGTAATAATAACCTAAGGCTTATATTCTATTAAAATTTAAAAAAAAATAAATAATCTTAATAATAATGTATGTTTAAAAAAATATTTAGGATTTATAAATGAAAAACTTGCCTATTGAGAGACTTTGGTATAATGTTTATTTTAGCTAATGCTTTTTTTAACTTGGCACGATGTCCTAATGTCATGAATCCTTTTTTATCTTCTTTCTTAATATCACTATTGCTATGAGCAATACTATTTCCATTTGCAGTTTTGGAAGTAGGAGAACTGGGAGCTTGGAGAAGAGAGACAACTCCCAATGGCAGACTTCCTACTCCAAGAGGCAAACCAACAACATCTCCCCATTCTAACTGATGAGAAGATAACCTAGCTCGAGGATCTGGCTGGAGTCTTGCAATTTCTGATGCCTTTCTTCCTCTGGGTCTAGGAGAATTCTCAGGTGTATTGAGCATTTCTTTAAAACCTATAAACAATACATGTTTTTTAGATAAATTTTATTGTAATAATTTAATAAATATTTTGTTTTCTGATAATTATTATTGATAATAAATTTAGTTTTTGTTACTTTAAAAACTTAACACAGAAAATAAGCACTAAAAGCAGGAAAGATAAAATGCAATTTTAATTAGATAACATTTTTAGCCATTCAATGGCCATCTTTGATCAAATGAGTGTGTGATTCATAGAATGTGTTTTAAATTACAAAAATTTTAACAATAAAAATATTGTGAAATAAAATTAAATAGCAAACAATTATATAAATAATAAATATACTAAAAGTAAATATAAAAATAAAATAAATGCACAAATAAAATACATAAAGCTGTAACAGAGAAATAATGCTGAAAAGTAGCAGAAATGGAAATGGAACAGGAATACTAAAGGAAGGGATGGAAATTGGAATTATTGTGCACATTGTACATAGTATTTCCAAGTAGATGGTATTAGAATGGGATTGTTTTTGTTAATTGCAATGGAGTTTAGTTGAGCTTTTTCTATCTCAATAGCTTCATACACATAGCATTTATATTTACAGTGGGTGATCGGTTAACGAACATAATCCATTCCAAGAAAATGTTCGTTAACCGATCATCGATTTACCATAGGTTTTAATGGGAATTTGATTAATTCGTTCTGGGGACCCAAAAAAACATAGTAAGAAATTATATAATTTTTTATTTATGTTTATTTATATGTAATAACAATAATATATACATACATAATGCAGTTCTTTAGTTGAGGATAAACTTTGATAACATTAAGCAGTGCATGTCAAAAAAGTACATTTTTCAATTTATTATTATTATACAGTATATACTGTACTTATGCTGTTATATATAGTGTAATCTCAATTCAACATTTTCGTTGGAACTCTTAAAAAAACTATGGATACAGGAAAATGATAAATGCAGGGCTATTTAAAATGAAAAAGAAAATGAAAATTAGATTAAAAGATAATGCAAATAATAATAGTAATAATAATAAGCCTTGACAAATGTAAAACACTCCACATTGAAAAGGGAGTCCTAAAGAAAGGAAGCTTCACTTTTGAAAATGGAAACATTATCGAATCCATGGAAGAGGGTGAAGTGTACAAGTATTTGGGATTCCAGCAGGCCAGACTCACAGAACAGAAGAAAACTAAACAAACACTATCAAAACTGTATGCCAACAGATTAAATAACATTTTGAAAATGTATCTGAATGGAAAAAACACAATGAAAGCCATCAACACATTTACAGTCCTAAAGTCCTTCGAATCCATGGAAGAGGGTGAAGTGTACAAGTATTTGGGATTCCAGCAAGCCAGACTCACAGAACAGAATAAAATTAAACAAACATTGTCAAAACTATACACCAACAGATTAAATAACATTCTCAAAACACATCTGAATGGAAAAAACACAGTGAAAGCCATCAACACATTCGCCACACCTATACTGACTTACTCCTTTGGAGTGATACAGTGGACACAGATAGAACTTGAATCACTCCAAAGCAACGAACAGATTTACAGTTTGAGAGAGTTCTTTCATAAAAAACAACATACAACACAACTACATAAAGCTATAGTCTTGGCAGATAGAAACATCACACCATTAACATTGATTTTTATTGTTTATTAGGTAAACAATCATATATGTATATGTATGTAGGTGAAAAAGTTGAATTAAAGAATTTTTAATAATAATTTTTGGCCATCGTAAATGTGAGTCGTCATAAGTCAAGGATTACCTGTATCTATTTTGATAATTCATTTATCCAACTTAAGGTCTGGTCCCATAGGGGCTGATTAATCCTTTTGCTGCCAGCTATTTTTTGAAATTAAACCTAATTAATATGCAAAAAATAATAATTAAAATTGTGAAATTTCACTTGATTTTCATTGAAATCTTTTGAAATTTTCAGGATTTATTGCATTTTTTGGATTTATTTTTTTCACAACTTCTTATTCCATTTATAAGATTGATGAAAACATGATTTTTTTTATATGAAATTTTAACCATCCAATGAAATAATTAATATTTTTAGATAGTGATACATCCTCTGAATAAAATGAGTCATGAATGAAAAATTTGGCCAAAATTTTTAGAAATTATAAAAAACCACAAGCTGCTATAATTTTTGTTTACTGTCTGTATACCAAACCAGTCTTCCCTTGATATACTGCATCCAAATCCATCCCACTATTCCTCAACATTGAGAAAACCTAAAGTGAAGGGTCTGAAGAAGCTGAATCTGGGCATTATGTGATCTCTAAAATCTCAAGATTGTGACTGTGTATCTTAACCCATTCAAAAGATGAGTGATCCACTTTGTGTCTTCTCCCATAATAGTGAAGCCTATAATAATCCTCCTGGGCACTAGCCTCAACATACAAATTCAAAGGAGAAATGTCCAAGAGAACTTCAGGAGCCAGTAGTAGGAGCAGTTCTTGTACAGACACCTCAGACTTCAATAAAAGGTGTCTTTTAACCTAAGCCAGCTCTTTTATTTTGAAGCTAAATCCTATCGTCCAATCAGCCTAACATCATTTTTATTGAAGATGATGGAGAGGCTGGTGGGCAATTTGTTAGAAATGGAGCTTTGAAGAAGTCTCCTCTGCATTGCAATCCATTTGCCTACTGTAAATATTGTGCTTATTATGACAACAAATTGGAGAATATATGATATCCTTTCTTTACAAAATTCAGCAGCATATTGAGAAGATTAAAGAGTTTTTGAATGATTTCATTTTAGGAACAAAATATAAACTTGTCATTTTATTCTCAAAATAAAGCAAGTATTAATGCAATGAAAATGTAAAAGCTTCTTACAACAAAAATTTTGTATTATTATTCTGCTAAAAACTAAATAAAAATAGTGTTTTAGGATAGCCATGGGATAATTTTTGATTTTATGAATTATAAAATCATATTAATGCTACTAATTAATGCTGATGCTCACTTTGTAACATTAATATTTGCTTGAAGAATTTAACAGTTCTCAAAATTCTAGTCCATGATTCAAGTCTTCATAGAACTCAATAAAAAAAAAAAAAAAAAAAAAAAAAAAAAAAAAAAGAAACATACTGACAAACTTAAATAGGAACTTCTCAAATATTATTTTCTAGTAAAGATATTTGAGAATTTCTCATATATTTTTTTTTATGTAACATTAAAAGTTAATGATAAATTGATGGATATATATTCATAAATAATAAGTTTCTTGAAAATATATCTAAGAGTTTTGTGCAGTTACAATAAGTAGCTATTCTCATCCTTGCTCCTTAAATCATATTATTAACCCTTTGCACTCCGGTGTCAATAACGTACTTGACAGGCCGAAGACCTGCTACATATTACTGTATATAGTTTACCTTATATATATATGTTGTATTCTGTTGATTGTAGACTTTAATAAAAATGACACAAATATTTGGTTATTTTGGATTTATTCTATTAAACTACAATATTATACAGAAGACACAAAAAAGACCTCTTTTCTCGGCACCAAGGAAGCAAGTGTGTATGTGAGGTCTCACCCTGGACAAGTACAGTATAACATAAACAAAAATAAATCTGTCTTGACAGCAGTTAGAATTCCTTCACTCTCCCCAAAGACAACATCTTTCCCATATATCATATATAATAAAATATATGAGATATATATATTTCACTTTGGAGGTATTGTCCATGTCTGGCTCAAACCATTTTAATTCTCTAGACCAGTATTTCTCAATTTTTTTTTTCCCCCTAATGGCACCTCAAATAAGTTCATTTTCTCCTTGGGCCCCCTTTCATAGTTGCTGTTAGTTTGATCTTTTACATGTAGTTCTTTAGAAATATAGTCTATTCCACATTGAGAACCACTTCTGTAGATAACTGCTCCAGAGTCTGATTTAATCTATATACAAAAATCTATATCAAGTTACTTATATATATTTTGATATGTTCAAATATGACACTGACACTATTTCTTTAATTTTTATTTATAATTCGATTAAATTATTAGATCAAATTATAAATATCATTTATAGTTGATCTATGTAAAAGTGAAATTTTTATTGCTTAATAAATTTTTTTAATGCAGTAGAAATCCAACATGGAAGAATGCATGAAATCCCTATATAATAACAATTAATCAATATTTTAAGACTATTGATTTGCTAATAGATTCTTAGCAATAAAAAGTTATAAGCAGACATATTAAAAATCACAACTGATTTTTAAAAATTGAGAAGAAATTTATATATTGAAAATTTCATACATTTGGTTGTTTTTCTTGTGTTAAATTAAAAATCATGAATAATATTGTAATCTGTATATTTTATAATAAAATATAACAATCTCTGTATTTCAAAAAAATATAATTTTATCCGTAACAAAATAAGAACTGAACAAGAGAAAGAATTAAAAGAGAAAAAATTAGTAAAAATCAACATCTTCCAATATTGATTTTCAAAAAATCAAAATAAGCAAAATTCATGTGTTGAAGTCATCTGTAAAATAAACAAGCAAAAATATCAGCACTAAGGCAGGAAACACATTCATTAGTAAAATAAAAACAAGACTTTAAGTGTAGAAGTACTTTTGATTTATTTAAAAATCCTCTTCTTAAAAATAAATCAAAAGCACATCTACACTTAAAGTCTTGTTTTTATTTTACTAATGAATGTGTTTCCTGCCTTAGTGCTGATATTTTTGCTTGTTTATGAACCATTTAGGCAGTGTATTGGATATAATGTTTTCATCTGTAAAATGTTGAAAACAAATTTATGATATAAATTAATATAGCTTATGAATAATTTTTATAGAAAATTATGCAGTTAATTCATACAGTTTTATTAATAGGTATGTAGAATTCAATCTAATTTATGATCGGGGAACCAAGTTTGGTTTATTCACTCCTGGTGCTCGTTATGAAAGTATTTTGATGTCATTGCCTTTACTTGCTGTAAGTTTATTTTTCATTTTATTATAATTATCATCCTACTTTTTTACTATTGAAATATGCTTATTAATCTTCATATAATTGTTATGGAAAATTGAATAATGTCCACAGATATAAAATTTCCTTAGAAATATTTTATTTTAATCAAATGAATAATTTAATGTTATACAATATCTTCAATTAAAATATATTTTAATAGTTTTAAAGAATATAATAGTTTTTCTGTTAAGATTTGCAAATAATAAAATTGATATGAAATTTTTATTAGAGAATATAACTAATTATAACTATTAAAAAATCAAGCAATATACATGTATACCCCCTTTACTATTGATCTTCACTATAACATACAATTTCCCTATTTTAACATATTTGAAGTCCATCATCTGACATTTCAAAATTAACAAATGTAGTGAGATATGAAATAGCTAATGTTATGACAATAAATGCTACAGGTTTGGGTTCATCAATCTCAAACATCATATCTGTAATGAAGGATCTAAAATAAATGTAAGATTTTTTATTTATATGTATTATATCAGGCTATAACACCATATAACTTGCAGATATCATATACTAAACATACAAGCAATAGAATCTAACTTTGTTCACTGAATTTACAATAATAATTGTCTAGAAATCATCGTTAAGAAATAAAAAACTGGAAATTGTTGGCACTTCTAGCTTTGAATAATTAAATAAATTCTCTGTTTTAAATATGTTATTTTATCATTTATTTAAATATATAGTATCATGCATTTACTTCATTTCTGTTGACTTCAATAATAATAATATCAGATTTAAAATGTTTATAATTGTGAAAATAGTGATTTGATGGATGATGTAAATCAGCGATACTCAACCCATGGTATGCATACTATCAATGGTACACGATGGACTTACAGGTGGTATGTGAAAAATAAATTATTTTTGAAAAATTATATTTAAATAATTTATCCAAATAATATAAAACAGATATAAAAAAGAAATTAAAATGATATCTCCATTATATCGATTATTGCCTTTGTCAGCTCTTTGTCATGGACAAAAATGTCCAGACTTATTGCATTCTAGGTCATACACATGGATGTATAATACAGTCAGGTCTTATGCCATTTTAGCACCATACTGTGCAATGGTTTTTATGCACTCCTTATAAATTAGTCTGGAGTTTGCTACAGTGGGGACTGGTATGAGTGCTCAGTCTATGGTATGTAATGTTAAATTACAATTCAAGTACATTATTTTTAGTTCTTCATACAACCAGAAAAATCATTATCATTGAAACATGCTCCATGTTAAGCTTGCAACATGGAAGATTTTTAAAATAATATACTCATAAATTTTTGGATTTGGAGAAAGAACGATTTTAAAGAAATTAAAGATAAAATCTATTAAATTGTCAATGCCATTTTGCATCAGCTATTTACAGTATGTGAAATAGATTTTCAACAATGTTATATTTAAAAAACAAATATAGAACAAAATTAATAATCAAGCCTAATTTACACTTAAAACTAAATAATATAAAGCCTGATAAAAAAAGAAAAGATGTTTTGCAAAACAAGCTCAAGATTCTTATTAATTTTAATTAAAAAGTTTTTTATAATAATTTGATTGTTTTATATAGTTTTTTTATGTAATAATTTTGGAAATGCTAGTAATAAAAATAGATATTTTGTTTCTAAATAAATTAAATATTTAACTTTTATTACCAAAAACCTAAAATATTTTTTATTTGCCTACCTGTTTTTTATTTTGATGCTGAAATTTTTTATAAATGATGGTGGTATGGAGAAATTTTGATATTCTTTGGGTAATACACGAACCCAAAAGGTTGAGAATCACTGATCTAAATGAATTATGTGATGCAATGATGAGTTCTTTTATAGCATTCAAGTTTGTTGAAAACTTCTTTTAAATCAACATTTATGAAGCTTAAATAGCATAGTAATTTCAGTTCTTTATCAAAAACTTTTAACTGAATTAATTCTATGAATTAAATGTAATAACTTCATTTTGTTAAAAATGAAGTTAATACATTTAATTCATAGAATCTAATAAAAATGACAGGGGAAAACTTTATTATTTTTGAATGACCTTTTTAGCTGGGAAAGAATGGAATTTAATACTTGGCATACACAAATAAACAATACTTGAGAATCAAACCAATGGATATTAATTTGTAATGATATTTTAAATTTCATATCATTTGATATGGCATATTTTTCATACTATTTTTTCATTTTGCCTCCCACCAATACATATTTTTACCTCTATTTTTACATTTATCTTTACAATAATTCTTTTGTATATCATTAATTTAATATTTGAGTATGTATGTTGAATTTACATTATATCTATAAATCTCCATTGTACTATATGTTAATTTATTATAACTATATTCTAGTAATATTGTAACTTATATATGTAATGCATTTTATTTATCTGACATATATTTAGTTGATATGTTCTTTAATTATTATAGTAATGCTAGAATTGCAAATTTAAAAAAAAAATTTTTTTAATTTTGTTCTAAAATTGTTATCTATGTAATTCTTTTTGTAATCAAGTAGATTTACTGCTGATGAATGGGACCCTTTTGGGTCAAAGTACTTCAGAAGTGTATTTTGTTAATAAATAAAGTTTGTACTGTCTCCATGCTTGCTTTGGATTTCATTTCGGATTTTCCCAAAGATAGATATTACTCATATTTATACAGTCAAACCTGTTTTTATGCGGTCCTTTTTTGTGCAGTTTTTTTTGTGCGGCAGATTAAAAAAAATTCCATCAAATGCGTATTATGAATAAAAATTAATTAAAAAATGTAATTTAAAAAGAAAACAACAGAAGGCTGTCAAAATAACATGAAAATTAAAAAGAATCCAACACATGATTATTAAAAAGAATCCATACCTGATATTACTGTATTTGTACCGCTCCGGCCAAAATGTTTGTCACTTTCAACTAGGTGCGAATCCAACACATAGCCCACCTGATATTACTGTATTTGTACCGCTCCGGCCAAAATGTTTGTCACTTTCAACTAGGTGCAGGATCGCAAAGGGTTAAGTTTTGTAACATATATCATATGTAACTGTAGTAATTGTAATGTTTAAAACTGTTAATAATTAATAATATCTAATAATTTTCATGGCTCTACAAAATTCCTGAGTCCTGCTTGGCCAGGTCTTCCAGAAAATAAATTACAAAAATTACTAAAAAATCTAAATCTAACATTAACATGGCAAACATAACTAGAACCTCATGGTTGTTAAAGAAATAAACAAATGTTAGAACTAAATAACAAAAAAACATTAGTGCACTTATCTATACATACTATAAATTTAAAATGCTTGTATGTTCATATTCTCTTATAATGCAAGAACAGCTGAACTGATTTTTATGAAACAATTTCTATTTGTTGGGAGATTTTTGCAGGAAATTGATGAGAGAGGTATCATTAATATATGCCCCCAGGGACCAGCATAATTTATGTGAATTACTTTATATTAAACCATAAGATGGAAGAATATACTATTTGAGCAACTTCCATTGGGTTACAACAACTATATGATATAGCTAGCTGACATTATTGGATTACATTGATTGTATCTTTGGTAACTGAGCAGTCTTATTGTATTTATAATGGTTATGTAATTATTGCATTTGAAATTAATGGTGGATTTCGGATACTGTACTGTGTATTATTTTGTTAAAATTACTGAAATTCAGATTTCATATTAAAAGGTTGTTATAGTTTTATTTTTAATATGTATTTCTAATTTGTATTTATTATATCTTACATTACCTTATTTAATATTACTCTTAAATTAAACTTTGATAGGCTTAATGACTAGACTGACAACATGTGGTGTGCTATTATAAATATCTCTTCTATATATTATAAATCTGAAATGCCTCTGTTTGGATATAATGCAAAAATGGATGAATCAATTTTTATAAAATAATCTATATATTTCCTTATACTCTTCACTGAAGAGAGTAACTGTCATTTCACTTTTGAATAGATATAGCCAATGATGAACAATTATATCTGTTTGTAAGCAACATTTAATAAAAATTTAAAAATTAATATAAAATTAATTCATGATGTTATTTAAATCTTTAAAAAATACAATAAATGCTTGGACAATGCTGAGCATAATTTGCTAGTAACTAATAAATTGAATAAGTTCAAAACAAATAAAGTTAAATAATAATAAATAATTTATTGAATCCAAACATTTACAAAAAATGCTAACAAAGCTTTATTTAAACAATGATAAAGCATAAAGCAAATTAATAAGGAAACTTGTTTGATTATCAATCCAAAGTTCCAAAAACAACAATAAATTAATCAGATATAATAAATAACCTTAAATATTATTTTATTCTACTATCTCCATACTCCAATACAAAAAAGCAATCAGTTGTTGATATAATAATAGAATTGAAAGTCTTATATAGCATGCAGTCTGTCTCACCTCATTACATCTAGCAGACGACAGTCTTTTATAATAGTGACTGTTACAAATCCCATGGTTGGTTCATTTACATACGGTTGTTCAACAACTTCAATTTTTAGTTTGCAGATCAAACAATTTATATCATCCTCTTTACACTTTGACTATAATTATTTCCTGACTATAACTGATTGATAGATTATTCTTTAACTCTTCAGGATCTGAAATCAAATCAGTGATATTTTAGAACAGAGGGTGGCATGTGATAAGCAAGTACATTGGGAAGATAGCAATTCTATTCTTAATTTTCAATTTCTTGAGACAGACAACATGAAATGTAAGTTAATTCTTAAACTAAACAAAATATCCAAAATAATAATAATAAAAATAAGAAAGTTGAAATAAAAATAAATTAGAAAAGATCAAAGTTGTCTTCACATATTATTTAATTCTATGTATATCCTTATTGTTAATGTAAATTTTGTTGACTCTTGATCTCACTCTGTTTCCATTTGTGACATCTTTATCATTTTATAATTTGCTAAAAATAGTGTTATATAATAATCTTTCTTTAGTTAGCAATTTTATTTCTTTTTATATTTAATAGCCTTAGCTGAATCTTCTCACTTTCTATATATTATAATACAGTTCAAAATATGCAAAGTATATTCATGGCTTCTAATATTAGCATTATTATATATTTTTCTTATCTTTTTAGGCATATCCATGCCGTCTTGTCTCATTAATTATTTGTGAAATTATTAATTTTAATTTTATTGAAGGAACTAATACAATAGTGTTTTGAAAAAGGTGTCTAATAAATACTTTTTTTTTTTTTTTTTACAGTAACGTATATAAATAAATAGCTAAACCATATTCGCAGGCCGTACAAAATTACTTTGCAGGCCGCCAGTTTGAGACCACTAGTATAGGATATGCTCTGACATACATATATTTTGAACTGTGTAAGTGAACAATCCATCTATGTAAGTTGGAGTGTGTGTATTTGTATCATATAAATGTTAAAAAAATTTTATTCTTCATTGTTATTGACAGATAAGTAGCTGAGTTTTTATGCAGATGAATTACTGTCTTAGGCACAATTTGGGAATGAAAATTATTTACGTCTGCCAGTAAAACCATAGTAATTAGATGGTCACTCTTTCCACTGTTAGGTGCAATATTCAGTTTTTCATTTTATGTTTTACGATTTTGTAGCAGCTGACAAAGTTTGCTACACCCTCAGTAATATTGTATTGTATAGCTACATATATGGTTTGAAATGACTATGAATTTTTAACATTTATTGTAAAACAGGTAATTTAAAAAATAACTCAAGACTACATAAGTTATATTACTTTATTTGACTACTGTTTTCAACCCTTCTTCAGTACCATCATCAGATCTAAGCTTCAAATGAGGATTTTGATGATCCTGAATGAGGGCTAAAAATGTTAATCAAATAAAGTGATTTAACTTCTGCAGTTTTAAGCTATTGTTTTGAATGATTTGTTTTGCAGTTGTGCAGAAACAGAAAGATGCAAAGATATATTATTTATTGTAATTAATGTTTATTTTATTTATTTTTTTAATACTTTATATTTGAAAAAGACTTTCAAATCAAGAACTCATAAACTGAGAACTATCTGTATTTTCTTAAATATATATTAATTTATAATTTGTTTATTATTGACTTTTAATGTTATATGTTTAAAAATATAAAAAGAAAATAAATGAAAATGATGTATATAGAATTTATTGAAAAAGGTATATATATACAGGTGCTTCTTGATTTACAAACATTCATACTTAAAAATGTGGCATTTCCAAAAATTTTAAACGTTATGATAGTAGTATGCTCTAATAACAAATATTATGTAAAATGACATAGTTACTTAACATAATTATTTCAAGATGGCAGAGATTAAACAAAAACAGAACCTCTCTTTATAATTGGAACTTTTTATTCATATCTGTGAAATAAGAAGCTTCTAATTGATTCAATTATGAAATATATTACAAAATAGTATAAAAATTGATTTCAGTACTTTTGGTGCCATATAACAGAATTAATTGAGTTTTGAACAAAACTTTATACAGACACGCCTTGAGTTAGGAACTTAATTTGTACAAAGTTTATATAATATTTAATGTTTTTTTATTTGCTAAAGAAAGCTGAAAATATCTCAAGAAATAGATATTAGTACCTTTTTTTACTCAATAAATAAGTTACATTTTAAAGCCTATTATACATTCTTCAGCATTAGGCAGAAAAAAAATAAAAGCTTTATTAAATATTTGCTTGTTTTATTAAATAATCAGAACATTTTTTCATTAAAAAATGTTCTGATTATTTATTTTTTGAAAGTTGATGTTTGATATATATTTCAACTGAAGCTTATTGCACAAATTTCCAATTTTTATTCAACTAATATTATTATATGATATTAAATCAGTTATAAGTCAATTACCAACACACACACTATAGTCGACGACAGCATCATGAATCAGTATTGAGTGTATGGGAGCAGTCTATTCACAAGTTTGTAACTGTGTATTAAGGCACGTAACAGTCAATTTTAGTTTAAAGGGTAATACCACCAGTAAGAAGACATCCTTTCCGGGAAGTGTGCATATTTTCGCATTGTTAAAATGTGATAGAAAACTTTGTGGGATATATTTATAACAGATCGTTTTGTTGCGAAATAACCTTAATAAAATCATATTATTCTTCCTGAAAACTCTCTAATTGTTGCAATTAAATGGCAATTTACTGTAATTTCGTGATTAGTTTAGTGAACTATATAGTCTTGCGTAGTGACACAAACGAACTTCATCTTTCCCATACACTCAATACTGACTCATGATGCTGTCGTCGACTATAGTAATATGATGATGATATTTTATGGAAAAATTAGTATTTATACATTATTTTCTAATATTTCTTATAATAATTTGAAAATGAAAATTTATTTATATAATACACCAAACCCTCGATTTACATAATATTTGAATTACATGATTTCACAAATAAATAAACCACAGCACTACTAGCAAGTATAATAATTTTAATATGGTATAACGGTTCAATACTGGGCCGCTGATATTTACACCTCGCCCGCTAATTATAGAAATCCATTGATCTAATGCTTCTTCGACTTCTGAATCCCGTTCAGCACCTGTATGACACAATGCATGCACGTTTGCAGGCTTGCGTTCAAAATTCTGGAGGTTTTAAATCAGGGTGCTATGATACCACCATCATCTATTGGATTAGTAATTACCATATTTATCTGCTTATAAAATGCACTTTTTTCTTATAAATATCTTAAAAAATCACCCTGCATCTTATAAACTAAAATTGTCTAAAGAGAACATACAAAAAATATTCAATACTGGTCTTGACAGTATTGAATATTTTTCATATTTTTATGCATTAGGAAAGTTATTAAAAAATCTTTAATAACTTTCCTAAATGCATCAAATAATCAGGGCAGGCTCAGGTCTAATAAAAAGACAAAAAACTTCTTTTATGATCAACCTATTGGCAACATCATTGCCAATAGATTGATCATCTATTAATTTTTTTTATCATCCAAACAATTAAAACCTGTTCCTGATAATCAATTCCACAATGAAATGATGACATTCCCACACAAGCTTTGAGGTAAAGTGGGAACTATCAAGTGCTTTCAATGCATCTTGACTATTGGATATGAATATGCTTATTAACATGTCCCTTATTGAAATTAATCTTGACACATACAGAAATAATATATTAATAGATTTTTGCCTAAAAGACAATGGAAAGGAATTTTTTTTATTTAATAATCTTTTCACAGTTTTAGTATCTTCTTTAATTATATTTTAAGTAAATTAATATACATTTAGAATTGAAGCTTTACAAATATATTTCATCAAATGCAATTTCTAAGGTCCACAGGTTGAACTATCAAAAACATGCCCTTTTAAACTTGTAATATCAGGTCATGGTCTAACCTGCCCAACAGCAGTTTAGAAAGAGAAAATTTCAGGTCCAGCATGGTGAATGATACTTAGATGAGCACATATCAGGATTTTTGTCAAAAAACTAAAAGCAATATGTGTAAGCATATCAATTCAGAGAATGATATCTAACCTGCCCAACAGCAGTTTAGACCATGTTGGTCCAGCATGGTGAATGATACTTAGATGAGCACATGTCAGGATTTTTGTCAAAAAACTAAAAGCAATATGTGTAAGCATATCAATTCAGAGAATGAAAGCAGAAATGCAGAAACAATCAACATATAAACTATATTGTATATACAATTAAGTAATATAAAATGTTTATTTGATATAAAATATAATAATAATACAAATATTTATAAAAGAATTATAATAAACATAAATTGATTACAAGTAACATAGAATAAAAGCTAATGAAAGAAAGGAATAAAGCTAAACAAAACATTTAATCCTGATTTATTAAGGTCATAGGATAGTTAAACATGTGACCCATAAACATATCTATAAGAAAAAGTCTTTTCTTTTTTTTTATTCTTCATATTTTCTCTTAATTTCTTTGCTGAATAATATCATTATTAAATTCTTTGGACTGAAGACAGAAATACTGAAGAATACAAGATTACAGCATTAATTCAACCATGACATAAGCAGAAGAGGAGGAGAGCTGAAAATTAAGAGAGCTCTATGCAATATATTAAAAATTTTCTCTTTTTTTTCCCTCCTTCCATTTTCTTTTAATTCTCCAATCATATGAAAATGAAGAGAAGATTTGAATTGAAACTCAACTCTTCATTTGTTAAAGTATTGGGTTGTTCAGAAAATAATTTTGCTTTTTTTCATGAAAATAAATGACAATTTTTTTATAGTATATAAATATTTTAATTAATTATGTATTGACCATTTTGGTCCAATACATATTGCCATCTTTCTGGTGGTAGCATGATTCCATGCTTGTAGAATTTCTGATCTTGCAAAAATCTGAACCAAGTGATTTTTGACATCCTCATTTAAACTAAGTGTTTTGCCATCTAAAGAATTATGTAAAGACCAGAATAAATAATAATCAGAGGTGCCAGATATGGTGAATATGGTGGGTATGATAGCACATCCCATCCAAGCTGTAACAGCTTTTATCATATTTTAACATCTTAATTAAATTTTTACACATATTTATTAAAAAATGCATAATAAATAAACTTTCCACATTAGTTTGTTTTTTTTTCAGAATTATCCCTAAGTTTGATTATTAGCGAAGTAAATGACATAAGAAATGCTGATTATATTGATGTATTGAAACGTGCTGCATATATGAACATTTGATATAAATTGAACGTCATTGAAGATGATTGAACTTCGCCCCACTGCGCATGTGGATAGAAGTCAATTCTACTCGTAAGTAGTGCTGATAACGGAGCGGTTATCTCCGGAGGGACTGTTCCGCGCGCTTTCAATCGGAAATCTCCGGTAACCTCCGAATACTCGCGCAAGAATGCTCTCATCTAGGTGTAGGGTCAAGGAAATGGTGGCTACATAAAATATTAGCATAATGTGACAGTAACAGGGAAAAGGATTAAAGTAGATACAAACAAAATCACAACATCCTATTATGAAATTATAGGAAAGGAATAACAAATACAAAACAATGATAAAATACAGAAATAATTTTTGGCTTTAATCACTTTTTTACAGCGTGTATGAACAAAAAACAAGCAATTTTCCATCTTTACCTAAGTCAGATCTTTGAATATGTTCAGTGAAATGCTACCTTTCTATGGCACTAAAAACTGAAATACGTAACTAGGTACAACAGCAATGATAGAATGCTTTTTAGAACAGGTATGCCGAAAAATAAAAAGCGTAACACAATACGGAAAATAAATATGTGGCTTTGATGTTATTAGAATAAATGGGAATTGCCACTCAAAAAATAAGGACCTTTGCTTTTGCGGGCGACAGTGTATTCCTTCTGTCGCTAATAATTTGCCCTGCTTTGGAAAATATCCTTTCTGAACCGAGGTAGCTGCCACGCACATGTAATAAGAGGCAACCTCGGCAAGAGCACTGGCACTTTCGCTATGAACATGTGACCAGTATTTTGCAGGATTGGTAGAGTTAGCAAAAGTGGTAATTCAACATATTGCCGAACAACAATAGCGGCAGAAGAAACTGTGGCTGTTCGGCGGGTTTCAGCCACTCGACCAGCCTTAAAACTTAACAGGGCATGATTTTCCCAAGATTGCTCAGCAGTTTCACTGTTCGCCGACGAAGAAGCGGCCGGACAATTCAGCCGATGCAAAGCAGTTCGGACTTCAATCTCTGTTTGCTGGCCTCATCCGCTCAAGCAGGTTGCATGAAACTTGCCTTTTTGAACCGTGGGTCCAAAAACGTCGCCCCTCTTGTAACTGACCGGGACTCGTAGCCGAAGAGACGTGAAAGTATAGAGTCCAATAGAGCCGACAAAAATACTTTGATAATCTCTGTAGTCAGTTTTCCGGTCAACGCTTGTAATTTAATCGCCAACCCTTGCACGTAGGGGATAATCAGAGATGCTGTCACATATGATTCCCCTGATAGAAGCGTTGTCATACTATCAAATGGCGCCATAATCTCAACAGCTTCTTCCAATATAAGCCACTCTTCGCCCGTCAGCGCTCGTGGTGCAGTGGACATGTCAGATAGAACGATTATCAACTCATTCTTAACTTTCAGCAAGCGGCGTATCATCTTCAATTTACTATTCCACCTGTGGGAATATGCTGTACAAGACGCAGTGGCGCCTTGTTTGCTTCAATTAATTTATCTTTTAGTTTCTCGTTTGCTATATTACAATGTTACAATAGATGAGCAGTGAGAGACAAGTGCATTGATCTTTTTCCGTTCTGGTAACCCCGTCATTAATAGTTAGGTTCAGCGTATGCGCCACACATCCAACGTGTCGGAGATTTAATTTCTTTACAGCCGCAGACATATTAGCTGCGTTGTCTGTTACAATGGCAGAAATTTTCCCCCTCAAATTCCACAATCTGTCTCCCCTGATATATGTGAAGCTATATTTTCAGCCGTATGACTTCCTCCAAGTGTAGATATATCGAGACAAGATGATTGCAATCGGTCGCCAGATACATAATGCGCGGTTACTGCTATATAATTATCTTGTTTGTTTGATGTCCAACAATCCGTCGTCAGAGCAGCATTTTTTACGGGCGTCAGGGCAGTTTGCAGCTTTGCGCGAACACATTGGTAAAGGTCATCTAGAATACCCGGAAGAGAATAAAAAATAGAAATGTATACCATGAAATTAATTTTAAACTACCTAACGTTACCTATAGGAAAATAGATAAAGTAAAATAAAATTACTCACATTAGACACCGTGCTCCGGCATGGTAACACTTATCTTCGGTTCAGAGCATTGACAAACCGTCGAAAGCCCGCATCTTCAACCACACTGATTGGCTGCAAATCTTTGGTTATAAATTTTATTAGACATCTGTCTAATTGCACCTTTTCTGTACTGTTTTGGCTATAAATTGGTTGCTCTTTTTCAGTTTCGTTAGAATTTGTTTCGCTGCATTTGAGATCCCGTGGGTGGTTTCTTTTTAAATGGTCGAGCAAATTGGAAGTTCCTCCCCCTTTGGCGTATGTCCGGTCGCAAAGTTTGCACCGCGCCACTTTGTCGTTATTTTCAACCAGTTCAAAATACTTCCACGCATCAGAATGTTTTTTTTGGTGTCATGCTTGACATGTTATTACCAGACAAAGTATTTTGACGTATACCTCATTATAAGTATGTCGAAAAACCCTTTGCACACCTTAATAATTACAACAACCAACAACAAATGTGGTCTAGCAAATGTTCAGCTGTCGTATTCCATGCATCACGACTGCTGTCTTCTCACAATTCCGTTTCGTATTACTTTCGCCTCCCCTTCGCGAATGCGACATGCCCGTTCGGTTGTACCGGAGATCTCCGGAGAAGCGCTTCAATCGCATGCTCCGATTCCTCCGCCGGATGTAGTCGCTCCGCTACCAGCACTACTCGTGAGATAGTTTAGAATAAAATAGGGGTGAGCAACCTCCGGTCCGCGGGCCACATTATTTTATTATATCTAATACCAACGCTATGTATACTTACATATCTGTACTTTCTCTTTTTTAAATAAATACTATTATTATCAATTGTTTTTGTTTTGGCCTGTGGCCCACCATAAATTTTTCTATACGGCCCTCTAAAAAAAATAGGTTGCCCATCCCTGGTTTAGATCGTCCAAACTCAATGCGACCCAATCTGACATCAGTTGGAATAAAGAACTACAAAAGTGAGGAAACCGAGTAATATCGAACCGACAAAGAGCGAACTGTGAGAGAATCGATGAATATCGAACCACAGCCTAAGATAGCTAAATAATTCTTCGCGAGATGCCATTTTTTCCTTTTAACCGATGCTTATGAATTATCCGTTTCGTATTAATAATGTTTTAATACAGGTGGTAAAGTATGTCTTCCGCCGGAACCACGAGAATATTTCGTAATAACTGATATATTCATTATATTCACCAATATATTCGTTAAATTATAATCAATATATTCATTAAAAAAAGGTTGCTATGTAGGCGACGCCGCACTGCTAGATGCGACGCGACGCGATGCGCTCGATCACTTTGGGTGAAGTAAATAAATCACAAAAATAATTGAAAAATTGGCATTTTCAGAATTTTTCCTTTATTTGTATCCTTAGACCTATACTTTTGCTAAATTTCAAGTTTCTACGTCTACGAAAAGCATATATAATTTTGATAGGTGAGTCAGTGCCCAAATTTGCTATTTTCTGGGGGCCTCTATCTCCTAGACACTTTGATATTAAAGTTTGAAATTTTTACAGGGTCGTGAGGATATAAAGCTTAACAATATATGCAGTTTTCGTTTTACTAGCTAAATCGGAATCGAAATTATGGAGATGGCAAATATGGCTTAAAAACATTTGTTTTTCAGTTTTTTTGTTTGGCCAACAGATGACGCCACTTTCCAATCAATGATGATTACCAAGTAGCAAGGCTATAACCATGGTGTAAATAGATATGGTGTGCCTATGTGCAGTATATAAATAATAACTATATAAATAAATAGTTATGAAAATAAATATTTCTTAAACAGTTAGTATTGTGGTTATTCATCGTGAGGTTGGCTAATGGCTGAAATCTCACAAAGCAAGAATCAATTACCATATTTTACATATAGTTAATACTTCGAATAGTGTGAGAAATTTGTGGGCCCATTATTTGCACTAATCAAGGCCTACCTGTACTAAATTACATTTTAATAAAGCTTAAGTTTAATAAATATAAATATATTAAAAATTAAACAATATCAATAATAATATAATATATATTCTTTATCCCTAATTTTATTAAATAATCTTAAGTACAGAAAGCCCCATCAAAATGGCCTCAAAAGGGCCCTAAATTGCTATGATTTGAATTTAAGAAAAACATCTGTACATATTCAGTACAGATAATCATAGAGAGATAACACTTTATGCTCCTTTTTATTCTTTGAGGGATTGCTTAAACCACTTAATTGCTTTATAAGAATCATTTTTCACACAGACAAAAGATGTACACAATACAAATAATGAACAAATGAGACACAAAGTGAGCAATGTTCAAACAGCAAGTGCTGGAGCGAGACTGATGATTTGTGAAATGGTGGTAGGCTATAGCAAGGTATACATATACATCACTCACTTTATTCACTGGGATTCAGCATAGTGCTTGACACAGAGCAAATTTAAGTTTTGCTTTCTGGAACTTTCTTGAATTTTTTCCAAATATTTTCAATCCACAATTAGTTAAAACTACAGATGCAGAACCTGTAGATATGGAGGGCTATCTATATTTGTGTATAAACAGAAGAAATTTTCCTAAAAAGTTTTGAAAAAAGATTGATTTATATACAACATTGTTAAAAATTTAAAATTTTTTTTGCAAAATCAATATTTGCTGACTCAATCACACCTTTGTATCAGCTATGCAATTTCCCAAATTTATTTCTAACAAATATCATTATCTTACTGATTCTTTTGATTTTTTTTAATTACAAGTCAATTCTAATTTATGGGACCCTAACATAAGAGATCCCAATTTTATGAGCAAATATAATTTGTACCAAAACTTGATTTATGAATCTTTACTCCTATTTTAAAAAATTTGTAACAACTGACTGTTTAATTTGGCAGTTTAATTATAAAATAGTTTATTAGAGATAGAATTTAGCAGGATTAGAAATATTTGGATAAAAATCATCTAGTTAGGTTCAGGTATGATTCAAATACTCTAAGTGATAAGCTAATTTTCTATATAGCAATGATATAGTAGACAAATAACAATGTCAGTTTTTCAATTAATTAAGGAAATGGCATATTTTTTTTAATTTAAATGCTTTTATATTATGTTTTCTTTGTTGTGTTCATGATAAAACATTTAATAACATATTATGTATTGATTTTTGATTAATGTTCATACTCAATTATTATGGTTATTATTTTCTTGTATTGAATATTTTATGAAATTGCTAAAGAACACTAAATATCATTTTTGGCAATATTTTGTTTCTTAATAGTTTTACATTGCTTTCCACTCAGAGCAAGTTAATAATCAGCAAGATCATTCTTGAAATAAACTGCTGACTATCCCAAGGGTCAGCAAACTGCAGCATGCGAGCCACATGATGCTCTTTGGGTATGTACATGTGGCTCTGAAGTAAAATTGAAAATGAAAATAAAACTATCATAGTTTCATTCATAAAATTTTTAAATAACTTTATTCGTTATAATGGTGATTTCATTTATTTTATAGGTCTTGCAAAACTTCATGACACTAAGATGTGTAAAGCGTAATGTCAGAGAGAGAGTGAATGTGAAGGGGTATACTGAGGGTGTGGAAGGAATGGTTGAGCACATGGTAGGCAGAACAGCCAAACAAAGTGTCTTCCTGATTCATATCATGAGTTGAAAAAATTTGCATTTGGTATCCTCAGTATCTTCGGGTCTACATATTTATGTGAGCAATCATTTTCTAACATGAATTCCATTAAATGTAAATTGAGGAGCAAAATTACTGAATGAACTTAGAATCGTGCCTTAAATTAAAAATGACTAGCTAAACACTGGACATACAGAAACTTTCTAAGGAAATACAAGCTCATTCCTTACATTAATTAAAACTAATGAGAGCACTTTTTTGTGTGGTTTTTAGTTTTTTCTTCAATTAATAAAGATATAATTGAGGAGCTTATTCCCAAAACGCGTTATTTCCACTTTTGGTCGAAATTCAGTATTTGAGTAGAATGCACGTTAGAATAACAACCTTGCCATAGGCTGCTTACTCCTGCGGAGGGATTAGCCGAATATAGAGGATAGGGATCGACAGGTCTGGCCCGTGCATCATGAATAATATTTCTAAGGATGGAACGCGAGAATTTAACTTCGGATTCTCCCGAGTAGAAAGCCGAAGCGTTTCCACACGGTCAATTTCTGCTAATGAATAATTTTTATTTAGGATTTTAATTAATTTTGATCTATTTTAAAATGATACTTTGTGCATATATTAACCTATTAGAATATATTAGTTTTAAATCGCATGCGTGACATAAATTGATATTATATTGTTTATAAATATTTGAAAATTTGTTTTTTGTTCTATCTTTTGTTAAAGCTATTGAAAAATAGTTGCAAACATTGACTATACTTTTGATTTTTCAATGCCGATACTTGGCTTATGATTTTATTATACTGTATAACATTTTAATAGAATAATTAGCTTGTATTATTTATAATATACCTATATGATTTTTTTGATCTGTACGGATTATAAAAGTTTAAAATATAGGTAAACTACTCTTATTTATGTAAACATTGAATTTCTACTCGCTTTAGAAATACCAAAACCGAAACTAATAATCGAAAGACTGAATAGCTTTTCTTATAGAGATAAAAACTGTGTTTACGAGAACCCGCTTTTGTTTTATTGATGTATAATATTAAATCAAAAGTATTAAATAAATTTATTTAGCATCTGCTTTACTCAAACTCTTAACAATACATAACGAAAGATATAAAATTTCAAAAAAATATAGAACAAAAAGTAGTGAAGGAACTGAGTTCAAACTATTTTTAAGACACATGATTATCTTAGAAATATCGTGCGATTTCTAATTAGAAAATAATAAAAGTTATAAATTTTTTAAAATTTCAATATTTTATATAATAATATTTAAGAAAATACATTGTTGTTTATTTATAATGGAAGTCAATTATTAATAGAATATTAACAATTTACTTGTTAATTTTCTATTAGCAATTGTTAAGTTGAGTAAGTTAAGTTTTCCCAAACTTAAATTTTAACAGGTATGACTACAAATTTACGGAGAAATGATTCGTTAAAATGTGACGATATAAAATTTAAGACTAATTTACGAATTTTTTAATAGAAATTTGTTTTTTTACATTTATTACTGTCGGTTAAATTCAAATATTTTTACTAAATATCATCCTGCTCCGTGAAGAATTAATACGTTTATAACTTTTAAAACTTGACGATTGGAGCCGCCCAGCTCCTTGAACTACATCTTCCACGTGACGATTGGTCACACCAGGGATGTAACTTTCGAGAAAATTACACCCCTGGTGTGACCAATCGTCACGTAGAAGATGTAGTTCAAGGATCCGGGCGGGAACCCCTCCACTAAAAACAAGATGTGGGCCCGAGAAATGAATACGGATAGTCTACAGTAGAAGTACAGTACGTTTTCATCGTGACCATTCGACAGAATAGTCGGGTTCAGTATAGAGCAAGTTGTAATGTCGAGGCTTCTCTATTCGAGTTTAGAATCGATCAAGTCATAGTGTGAGGTGTCTGGTCGGTATTAGAATAGACAGAATCGTAGTATCGAGACCGTCTGGGAATTTTTTTCTGTATGGTTTGACGTCACTTCCATATGAATAGAACAAGTCATTACATCAATGATTACTATGAGGCGAAGCATTTCCATATCCATCACGGGCTGCCCATATCCTTGCTGCGGTCAACTGTCAGGTAGAGGATGGGATTCAACGAGTCAGGCCTGGATCTCTCTAATAAAAACTGGAGGTGTGGAACTTAGGAAATAAATCCAAAATGACAATGTCTGGCTGGGTTTAGAGTAGAATAAGTTGTACTATCGAAGCTCGTCTGCCCGGGTTTAGAATCGTGCTAGTAGTAGTATCGAGTTCCGTTTGGCTGAGTTCAGAATATAGCGAGTCGTAATTCTTTATTTTATAATCACTATTTCAAACATAGAAATAAAAATCGCATGAGTAACTCACATTTATAATCTTGAAACAATCTTCGCATACATGTATGAACATAGCTCACATTATACACTTTAAATTTTTAATCAGTGAAACAACAGAAAACATTTGTTTCCTATAAATCCAACCCCGGGTCCTCGTCCTAGAAAGCGGTAATGTTAAATTTAAAGATATAAGATCTTAAATACACACGTCAGTTTCTCTAAATACAGTTATGGGTAATTATTGTTACAATGCCGCCCCTAGCTTTCGCGGGGCCCGGGATAAAACTGAAATAGGGGCCCCTCCTAAAGAAATAAATAATATCAAATTGAAGAAATTAAAATTAAAGCATTCAAAGTTCTTGAAAATATAATTTTATTATTAAAAAACAAATACAGTATACAAATATATTACAAAAATTAAAATAGATGTGTGAAGCGAAAACAATTTTTTTTTTTTAAATAAGTACTACTAATTTATTAATGATTATTAAAAATCAACTTTCTTGCTTTCATTTCGGCAAAATCTTTTATTAATTCATCGCAATCTAATTTTTCACATATTTCATATTCAATAGATAATAGCGTTAAATTTGTTAATCTTTCTTGGGACATTGTTGTGCGTAAATAATTTTTAATCTATTTTAATTTTGAAATGCTTCGTTCTGCTGATGCTGTTGAAATTGGAATTGCTAATAATAATCTTAAACTAATAGTGAGGTTTGGAAAAGAATCGTGCATTTTCGATAGCCTATTCAAGCATTGTAATTGAGTTAAATTTTCAGTATTAGAACATATTGAACAAAATATTTTAATTTCTTCGTAAAAATCGACTCCATTTATATCTCGGTTATCATCTTGTCTTAACATTATGTCTAAATCCATGCAATACTTTTTAAGTTGATCTTTCCTTTTTCGTAATAACGGAATATTAGAAAACTGAAAATATTAGTATGATTTTCAATTTGTACAAATCTCTCTTCTATTGAAGCTATGCATTTGGTTAACTATTGCTAAGAAATAATTTCTATAAAAATTAATTTCGGGTCATTTGTATATGCATCTACTCCTACATAATCAAATAAATGTTAGCGTTTTCTTAATGTGACTTTTTTAACTTATTTGTAATGCTAGTTTTTTACTGTGATCTGGCATTTTTCTTGCATACAAAATTTTGCTACACTTAAAAGCTGCTGTTTTCAATCCAATTCATTGATTCTTATATTTTTATTAAAAAATTAAAAAAAAAGTTGCACACTTTATCGCAGGGTCGGAGGCAATTGCCCCACTTGCCAAAGCCTAGGGGCGGTACTATTATTGTTATTCCATCTATGTTTAGGTTAAGTTAGTATAGGCTATATGATGGCAGTTACTTTAGAATTCAGTACCTATTGACCAACAATGTTGAAGTTAACCTAATTCGGAACGTTTCAGTAAAACAGAACTAGTACGAAATCTTTCAGTAAAATTTAAAGATATATAATTTTAAACTTTATGAAATTTGTTTGGCTTCGGTTCCTCTATCATTGAAATCTAATACGCTTCCATAAAACGTGACCGAGCTCATCCCTAGGAAAACAGTGTTTTAATGGATTATTTGTGACAGATGGTGACAGTCAAGATTACTAAAAATTTGTTGTAAGTTAAGAAGCTTAAAATGGCTTTCATTCTCAGTGTCTATCAGAGGGGAGCAACAGAGAGGGGCGACTGCCCCGGCCTCACGATTTTAGGGGCTTTTTACCACTGTATATTTATCAATTTTATCATTTTAAATCTAAGCAAGCTTCTGTGAAATAAATAAATGTTATATTTGAATAAATATTAAATATCATTGTTTTTATTTTCTTATCCAAAATTTTGTTTTAAATTTTGAAAAGCCTCAAAAATATCAGTTGTTCGGACTTCGTATTTTCTCTGAAAGGCATTGCTCACTTTTATGAGCAATGTCTTTCAGAGAAAATGCTAAATTACTGTTAAATCTAAATTACTGTTACGTATGTAACAATATTTTAGATTTTCATAAGAATTTAGCCATTAAGTTAAAAGTATACCATTTAGACATTAAATTAAAAGAATAGGGTCTGTTACATACGTAACAGGCCCTATTCTTTTAATTTAATTTTAATTTAACGGCTAAGGGAGCTCTATTTGAAATTTTTAACAACTAAAATAGTCTAAATTCATGTACCAAAACAATAATAAATAAATTTGCTTACATTGGAGAATTGGAGAAACATCCATCATCAAATGATCTGATAAAAATTTGAACTTTCTAGATTTCGCTTAAAATTTTATTAAGAATAAAATTTTAAACAAAATGCTACTTAAGTGATGGCGTAAATACAGATTTATTAATTTAAGTTATTAAAACACAGTACAATATACAGAAATTTGAAAATCAATTCTGTATAGGAATGAATGGAAAAAATTAAACGTAAGCTTTAACTATAATATGTTTTATGCTGGAACAATCAAGCAAAAATTTTTATAATATAGTATTGTATATATATTTTAAGTTATTGTAATTAAGTTGCTTACAGTTACCCAAATTGGGAAAAATTTGCCTAAAAATAAAAATTTGAAGTTTCTTTATGAAAATCATCGACATATTCCTTCTTTTTACATACAAAAGCTGTTTATATAATTATTACAAGTTTATTATTATTATTTATATAATATTAAATAATATTGACATATTTTACTTTAGGAAAATATATGCACTTTGTTGCAAAAAATTCAATGCAGGTTTGCTATAAGAGTTTTTTTGCTTTTTATGCCTCTTTCCAATCAATGAAACTACTAAGGGGCGGGGCCAGTTCCAACCACGGCCTACACCCACATTTGTGAAGGGCGGGGATTGCCGGGCCCGGAATCCCGAAAAACTTTTCAGGAGAACTCGGGTTCGTGTCCCGGGTCCTGCGTAGCACATCAGCGTATTACCCACTCGGCCATTTGGCCGCCTTGCTATAAGGGTATGAAGCGGCTCTCTCAAATTCATTCAGTTGTTCATATTGCTGAGGGATACGACATTAAATGCACTTCATAGACTACTTAATGTAATGAAACAACAAAATCGGTCAGATATATCCGTACTTATGAATGCCACTCCTTATATTGGTCTTAGGCTGAACTCACAGGTACCATAACAGGACCACAACTGCAAAACGGTGGTTGCTTGTGGACGATCATAAATTAATGTAGAAACGCATAATATAACTCACACGGACCACTAACTGAAGTTAGTTTCAACGGCTGTCGCAACTTGTGATCGATATCATCACCCACAAAACTGTGGTCGTCAGTGGTCGAGCGGAAGTCACATAGTGCGACATACCGACCACTAGCCACCGACAGCGCTTCGGACGCATAGTCTGTTACCGACTGCGCATATAAGTGGTTCGCGAGTGATTGATTTCGACGACAACACAACCACACGGTAACCATAAAATAATCGCAAATGTGTGGTACGTGTGAGGTCAGCCTTACATTCGTTTTTTTCCATGCCTTCTCGAAATGCCTTGTGCGCTCATTTGTGATGAAATTTTAATCATTTGTATATCTTATTTGAAAGACATTTGTATACATACTATTTCACAGTTCTCATTTTATTTTTTAGACGTGTCGTCTTTTTGTAACAGAGTGAATTAATTACATTTCAAAAGTTTGTAGCCTTTATGTGCGAATTTTTCTTTAATATTATAAATATGGAATTTTTGTTAATGTCATTGGAAATATCTTTTTATTCTCTACAAATAGTTCTAAAGTGCAAGCATGCTTGTTAATTCCTATGACTGTAAAAAGTATAACATAAATATTAAATAAATAATTAATCTAATTTTATATTATTATTATTTAAACATCTAGCAACAATGCAAGCAGAAAATATTTATTAATTTTCTTTTAATTTAATTTTAATTTGATCATCTGGCGCATTTACATTATGCATATTCACAGGAAACAGAGAATATGCATTAAATTTCAATCACTCTATTTTGCAAATATTGCTCCGTCAACTATTCTATTCTCCAGATATTACACCGAATGACTTTTTTCTTTTTCCAAAATTAAAATCATTTCTTAAAAGAAGAAAATTTGATACTGTAGAAATCAAATCATACAGAAGAAACGACGAAAATTTCAGATGTATAAAAGATGATGAATTTAAAACATGTTTCGAAAATTGAAAAAAGAGACGGATAAGATATAAAAACAGAAGGCTATTATTTTGAAAAACTTTAAAAGTAATTTCATTATATTTATTATTTTGTCTTGAATCTCTGACAAGTTTCGAAAATTAATGAACACACCTTATTAAAATTTTAAATAAAGTTAAAAGTTCGAAGTAAATTAAAAAAAAAATACGCTCAAAATCGGTTATAAGGATTTTTATTTATTTTAATATGATAATGAGAAAGTATTTAAAAAAACTGAATCATATTTGATGATTACTAAATTGACTGCGCAGTGTTATATTTAATTATACTCTTGATATTATATGCTTAGATTATAAATAATATTTTTATTCTGCTGTAAATATGCCTTCCCAATAGTTATCCGAAAATTAATACAAGCAGGAAAAGATTGTAAAAATATATCGCAAAAATTTAATAAGATTATAAAAATTTTTTCTATATTTTTCTTGTGAGATTTCAAGAGAAAATATGAATGAAAATTTTTTTCCTAGATTTGTGTTAATTTTGGATCCATCTATTTCCTCTATTGTCAAGCTCCCTAATAAGGAATTTTTTATATTAGTTAAAGATTATGGATGACAACGTTCAAGAAGCAGCGGCAGTGATAATGAACAAAAATTGATGTTGGAAAATTAAAATTAAGTGGCAATGATGGATAAATTTTAAATTATTAATTTCCCCAGATATACTGCCAATGAATATAAATATATATTTAAAATATATTTATTTGAATATTGTAATTCAATAACCTCTTTACTAGAAAAACAATTTATTCGTATAAATTGAAATCTTTTCGATTAATCACGCAGTCTTCATCAACAAAACAAAAAAACAGAACAGTGCTAATTTAAAAATTCGTAAGATTTTTGTTTGGTTTCAGCATAAATTTTTACTTTAAAGTATTGTATTTAAAATTTTACAATTACATTTTAAGATAAAATATGCTAATAGTTACTATATTTTCTTCGTTGAAAGACACTTTTTATTTATTTATTTAATTTTACAATTTAATTTCTCTGAAATTGAAATGCAGCCAATAAATAATTGACATTAAAAGAAACTTTTCATTGTTCAATTTGAAGAAACATCATCGATCGGAAAAATCGGATTTTGCAAGCAGTATTATTCAAAGAAGCATTATTAAAGTAACGAATTGAAGTTAAAAATGAGAAATTAAAACAACAGAAAAGATTGCGCAAGGAAAATTTTGCTAAATGAAGATTTAATGAAATGAAAAAGTATTCAGCACACAACGATTATTGAAATCATAAATTTGATGTCTGATGTGAATACGAAATAATTATTGTTTGTTAATATCAGAACCATCGAGATCGTACGCAAATAATTGGAAATAGCGGAAATTGCCGTGTGTGTGTCAGAGATATCTAACACTATCTATTATCAACCAAGTCAAAGGAAAAAGACATACTGGCAGGCAATACAAATGATGGAGAGATCGATATAAGAAAAGTAATGGGTTCTCAGTGGATGCAGATTACACAAGATAGGCACCATCTGAAAATAAAAGAAGGCATATATAGCCAGAGTGGATGAAACTGAAATGCTGATAATGATTATCTATACAAAAAACATTAAACAAGTAATTCTAGAAAGAATTAATTTTAAGATTTTTCGAGCATGCCTTTTATGTTGAATGCTTAAAATTAAGGGATTACCAATTACCAATAAGGGATCAAAATATATGTCATAAAATATCTTCAATGGCAAAATCTGTGTGCGCTAAATGCCATAAAAATCTATTGAATTTTATGGCATTCAAAGATCTGCCATTATTAAATAAACGAATTTATAAGATTAATTAATCTATTTTAAATTCAGTTTTAATAGTCTGACTATCATGATAAATTTTATAAAAATATTAATCAAATAATTCAAAATTTATTAAAAAGAAATCTTTGAAGTTTGAATGTCCGTCATTTTTAAATGATTGTAGTTAATTAAAGGATTAATTTATGTGTCATCGAGATGATATGGCTGTCCGGGCAATTTCATAAAAATCCAATGAAAATTTCTCAGTGAAAAATTCGAAAACAGAGATATTAAGAGAATATCTGAGAAGTTTGAATATCTAACATTTTCAAATAGTTGAACTAAAGAATTGGGTGATACGAAGTAGAGGTGACCTTTAATTGTAGACTAGTAACCCACGAAAATATTCTAATACAGTGTTATCCTGATTTTAATTTTTCTAGGGAAAAATGAAAATGGTGTAAAATGAGAGAAAATGTAAATTAAGGGAAAAACAATTTATATGAAATATCTAGAACGAATATTTTTTGTTATATGTATATTGCAATGACTGATCAAAAGTCGAGTATTAAGAGTTCGAAATGACAATTTAAATAAAAAACACGTAACTCCAAAAGCACAAAATTGCGGAAGAACCAAGGGGAGAACAAATGTATTGGCGGGAGCGATTTGCTTACCAAGGTTATTTTCATTCGTTGTTTACGTTTGTCAGATTCGCTTTACTCGTGCACAAATTCGTGAGCTTCAAAATTCATTGTGAGCATCATATAAACACTATAAAGTAAACATTGTAGAGTATTTTACGATAAAGGTCACAATGTGCCATAAGATGCAAGAATTTCAATTATACGATATAGTAAATTTCGGGAAAGTTTTTATTAATTTGTATGAAAATAAATCCGGTTCAAATATTTTAAACGTGTATTGTGGGAAAATGCAAAATGAATAACGTAAAATCCAGGTTATATTGTAGTAGAATATACTATATGTGACATAAAGAAGGCGTGTAAGATCATCATACTATCTTTGTGTGTCCTCCACTGTTATTTGAATTCATGAATGTATAAAATAATCGAAGTCTATAGTTTATATTTTCCAATATTCGAATCTGTTTACATCTAAATCTGTTTTATTTATTTTAGTTATTTATTAAAGAAGAAAAATATATTATATTTATTACATCTTTGAAAAACAAAGAACAAATATAAATAAGTTAAAGTAATGCATAATTCATTGTTTTGAGAAAATTAAATAAATATATAAGAAACATTGTTGACTGTATATAAATATAATAAATAATAAATATTATTCAGCTATTAAATATTAGTATCATAGAACATTTGAATATATATACATATATTCAATTGTTCTATGATTTATTTATTTGCAGCAAAAAATTACAGTATTATAATATTTGTAATTTTAATTTGATTCTAACTTTTATCTCCAATTATTTAAGATACTGTATAATAAAGAATATAATAGTGCATGTAAGATAAAACTTTGATAATTGACCATCACTTCTGGGTTACGGATTACTTCCGGTTAATCCACAACAAGGATAATCCAACCTCGGATAATCAAGAGTCTACTATAATTGATTTGATTTATTTATCTACTTTTTCAACAAACTGGAACATGAAATAATTGAGATCTGTTCTAGACTCCATAGAAAGTCAAGCATAAGCAATTTATTTATTTTTTTAATATTAACATATTACATATTGTCCATAATTCTGATTTTTTGAGTACTTTGCGGATTATCCGATGTAATTCATTTCCCGACTACCTCGGTTAATCAGGAGTATACTGTATTATATTGTATACCTTTAATTTCTTTAAACAAACTTATGTGCCAATTTTTTCTATTGATAAATATCTGCATGCCGTTTTTATAACTACTGTATATACATATATTAAACATTTTTATCTATAGTAAAGTAACATGAAATGCATGTAGTTGAAAAGAGAAAAATTATATAGACTGATCAAAAAAATAAATAGCTGTAGCTGTTAAATATATAAAAAAGTACAAGTAACATATTTTTGTACAGTATTTTGATGATAAAAACTGTGTCTGAATTAACTTAAACTTTAAACTGGTTCCGTATCCTGTATTAATATATTCTACCCATATTTTTGATGATTGCATTCATGAGTTACTTTTTTTTATAAAATTTGTTGTATAATAATTAATTAAAATTTATATTAAATTAATGATATTTCTGCAAGCAACTGTACTTTGAGTATAATAAACGGATTAAATCCTCTATCATCATCATCAATACAGCGAATTTCAAGACAAGAGAGTATTTTAAAAGATCGAAGTAATATAATATCATATAAAATGTCACAGATAATATCATGGATTCTTCAAGAACATAGCAAAATGAAATAAGGGAATGGGATTCTTCTCAAGAGGGAGAAATTAGACTGATTGGTGATAGTTTGCCCATAGTCTTTTTTTTTTCTTTTGAATGGTAAGCTTGGTGTCTAAATTTTTATTCCCCTTTCCACTCGAATAGAGTACTAAGGGACCGTAATGAGCCAAAATTAAATGTGAAAAGTAGAAGAAGCAAAGAACTGTTCTAACTCAACCTACGTGATGACGTGTGTGAGAGTAACCCTGTATAGAGGAATAATAAAACGTATTCTATGTTAGGTAGAAGCTTAGAATTATGTTAGTAGAAATTAAGTACTATGTTATTAGAATTCTAGAACTAGTTAGTAGTATTATATATCTAGAAAATAAGAGTAAAACTTATTTTAAGTTAGCAAAAGACATAACTATGTTAATACCTAAAACTAATAATTTTTATTTTTTTTATTATTATTTTTTAATTAAATAAAATGTTAGTGTATTAGTAACTTAGGACTAGACTTACATCTATAATCAACATACCACAGTCACTCATCTTAAGAAATGATAGGACAGAAGGAGGTAGTAATACCAACCAGACCTAACCTAAATATTCTGATATCTTCACACCCACAAGAAAGAAAGTGTGGGAGTAAACATACCACTGACACACCTCAGCCATCAGGAAAAACCAATGGAAGTATGTCATTGGAATGTGGGAGTAAACATACCACTGACACACCTCAGCCATCGGGAAAAACCAATGGAAGTATGTCATTGGAGAAAAACCAACAGCTGAAGTGCACCGGAGGAGGCAAAATATTTGCCTGGAAATAAGAATCCATTCACACAAACACATTCACTCTATGCCATTGGCATTATTATTACTTTAAATTTTCCTTATTTGTAAAATTATATTTATGGCTCTTGAATAATTTTTAAATTGTTGTGAGGGACAGGTTTGGCTCTTCTTTCTCAAAAGTGTGTCGATTCCTGGACTATCCTTATCATGTTTGATTGGGTCTGCTAACAGTTACTGAAAATTGGCTGCATTGGCTGCATAGAAATGCTTTAACTTTCTACTAGAAGATTGCAATCAAATCCTAGTCTTTTGAGAAATCTGAGGATTCCAGATCTAAGTCTCACTTTTTGATCTCCACCTCTGCAGTTCTGCTAATCTGTCCATGAATACCTAAAATAATGATTGAAATACTTATTAATCAGCAAGTGATTGGATAGTGTCATAAAATTAAGAAAACAATATTTAAAGATGGAGATTGATGAGCAGGGCCCAGGTTTCTTTAAAACCATGTGTATCTGACACATGGTTTAGAATTGAAGTTGGATAATATCAAATAATATAAGAGAGCATCATCATATGGTAATGATCTCACATGAATGGAAGTCTATATAATGATTTCAGGCCAGCTTCTTTATTGTGGATTTTCCTTAAGAAAATTGTGTTTTTAGGTTGTTTATAACAATTAATGCTACTTATTGAAGTAATTTCGTCATTATTTATGTATTTGTATTTTGCTTATTTCATTGAAAAGTGGTTGGCATTTTTTAAGCTTAGAAATGCATTATAACAATTTTAATGACAGTTAATGGGAATTTAGTCTCTAATTTATGAGATTTTCATTTATGAGTTATATGCATTTATGAAATTAAAGCATTCCATTCTAGGAATGCTTTAATTTTATAAACAGGAATTGATCTGTATTTATACAGGGTGTCTCAAAAGGTTGTTGCCAAACTTAACATGCTGGACACAAACTTAACATTTTCTTCAGATAAATTAGTTAAAAATTCTAGTTCAATTATTAATTAATTTCGGATAAATTAGTTAAAAATCCTAGTTCAATTATTAATTAATAGATATGCCACTCATTGATTTAATAAAATATTAATTATTCTAATTATGAGATGAGATAAATTAATTAAAAATTCTAGTTCAATTATTAATTATTAGATGGCGCCACTCATTGATTTTGGAAATTAATAATTATTCTAATTACGAGATGGCGCTAGCATTAGTTCAAAATTATTTCAAATCATTAAAATTATTCCGGTTACGGTTTCAAGGGCTAAAATTTGGCTTGATAATTTAGGTTTATTTTAACATGCTGGTCTGTAATACCATGACAAACAAGATTTATTCATGAACTTGTGTCCGAAAATGTGAACTGCTACCGCTAGAAGGTGATGTTTGCAGGTGTAGAGTGGGAGAAAGAAAGGATGTCGAAAGAGGTGTTAATATGACTTTTATTAAAAAACATGGTTAAATCACAGATGTTCAAAATTCCTTCCATTCACCTCAATGCATGCCTCACAATGTCGACGCATGGATTCATGGACCCATTCAAAATGGGCAGGTGTGTCACGGACACGTGCTGCCGCTTCCACAATCCTGGTGATGAGATCCATGTCCGATGTTATGGTTGTCTCGTACATCATGGACTTCAAGTATCCCCATAGGTAGAAATCCAGAGGAGTCAGGTCTGGGGATCGCGGTGGCCATGCTACTGGTCCGCCTCTGCCAATCCAGCGATCAGGATATGTCCTATTGAGGTATTCCCGCACAGTGCTGGTAAAATGTGCAGGTGCTCCATCATGCTGAAACCAGATTTTTCGGCATGTAGCTGCTGGAACATCAACCATTAGATCTGGCAACACTCTTTCTAAAAAAGTGCGATACGTATTCTCGTCGAGGCATTGAGGTAGGATGTAAGGGCCAATTAACATGTCACCGATAATACCAGCCCAAACGTTTATGGTGAAGCAGTGTTGACTTGCATGGGCACGTGTACACCTTGGATTTGCATGTGCCCACACATGCGTGTTGTGCAGGTTCAGGACACCGTCCCGTGTAAAAGAGGCTTCATCGGAAAACAAAATCCATGATAGAAATTCTGGCTGTGCGACTCGTTTGTGCAAATACCAGCATGCGAATGCAACGCGTTGGGAATAATCGGCATCACACAATGCCTGTACTCTTTGGATGTGGTAGGGGTGTTGCGTGTCCTTGTGTAGTATGCGCATAACACTGGAACGATGTACACCCAAGCCGCGTTCGACTGCTCGAAGACTTGTTTGCGGGTTCCTCTCAAATTCCCATAGCACAGCTTCCTCTACGACAGGTGTGAGTGTAGTGCATTCTTGACCAATGTGGCTACTTACTTGGAAAGCTCCTGCCTCACGCAATCTGCAATGCAATTGTCCAAACAAAGCACGACTTGGCTGACGTCTGTTTGAGAAGTGCTCAAGGTACATCTGTACCGTGGCTCAACCATTTCCATCAGTGGCACCATAAACGTAATGCATATCGGCCAATTCTGCGTTAGTAAACTGATTTATCCTTCTCCTGCAACGTCCTTGCCTGAAAAGATCACGCTTCCCGCTCTCTCATAAGACTGCGAACATCGCCTTCTAGCAGTCGCAGTTCACATTTTCGGACACAAGTTCATGAGTAATCTTGTTTGTCATGGTATGACAGACCAGCATGTTAAGTTTGGCAATGACCTTTTGAGATACCCTGTAAATACAATATATGGCTGTATATAAATTAATATAATAAATAAACGTAATATAAATATTAATATAATAAATAATATAAAATAAATAAATGTATTTCTGCTACATAGTGCTTGGTTTATTTTTTACTATTTATATTGAAGATAGCAGTTATATATGTCTTATAAATTAATATTTTTGTAGATATTTAAACATTGGATACTGCCCAAATATGACCAAAAATACATTAATTAGTCACATTTCAACCTCTTTACAGTAGTAGTGCCTCCTATGAAAGTAGTTGGATGGGCTATTTTTTTTTTTTCTTCAGATAAATTAATTAAAAATTTGAGTTCAATTATTAATTAATAGATGGCGCCACTCATAGATTTAGTAAAATTAAATATTATTATAATATTGGCGCCACTCATAGATTTAGTAAAATTAATTATTATTATAATTATGAACGCTAACTTTAGTTCAAATTATTTCCAATCATTAAATTATTCCATTGTACAAGGGCTAGATTTTGGCTAGTATATTTGTTTTTATTTGGGCTATATTTATTTCTAAAAATGTCCTATTTCTTCTTGATTATGAAAAAATATGCATAAAATAAATTCAAAAATATTATGGTAATTTATTGGTGCTTCTCAAATCAAATTGGGAATGTATAGATAAAGGTTTTTTAATAAGTAAACATGATTGCTGCTAAAATGCATATATCATCAGTTGATATTAAATGGAAAAATAGTGATCTCTGATGTTTCTGATTGACAGTTTGTTCATTTTCAGATAATTCTGAGCATTTAGAAAAGATGTGATAATTATTTTGCAGCTGATTTTGGACATCAGATTTGTGCTTCTGACAATTTCATGTGTATTGGTCAGCTTTCACTTCTATCAGTTGTAGCAAAATTTCTGTTATATGTTTGATTCTGATTTTTAATTGTTTAAACTTTGTTAAATATTTTTGTTGAGATTTGGAAATGATGGAAACTTTAATAATTCTTTGATATTTTCTACTAAATAAACACTTCAATAAAATTATATTATAGAGAAACACAATTGAACACAATCAACATGATTGCATCCTGCACTCCATCTTTTTCATGTCTCAATGTGGTGTTTCAGTGCTATAACACTGGCATTTTGTTGTTTATTCCAATAGTGAACTGGACTTTGGAAATTTTTAAATTATTAAAAAATTATCTATTTATTTCAATGAATATCATATTGTTCTAACACTCGAAAGTTGGGGGTTTCACATTTTTACTGATTTTAAAACTCTGAAGTAAAGGAATCTGCTTATACATGATTATATGATATGTATAATCTAGATCAGTGGTTCATCTTCAAAGGTTTGGCAGCACACTAGTGTGCTGCGAAAAATTAAGAATGAATTGTATTTATATAATTGTATGAATGCTATATATTAATAGTGAAACATTGTTAGCTGGATCTCACTTTTGTAGTCGAACCACTGCACCGATTCTTATAAATAGGATATCGTTAGAAAAACCTAACCCTCGAATTTCTGCAACTACCAAAATTTTTTGTCGTTATTCAAAATCTAAAAATTAATGAATAAAAATTATATTAAAATTATAATTTCTCTAAAAATAGAAAATCCGCAGGTAGTGCTATAACTTAATAAGGGCCGCCATTTAGTGATTACGTGTACGAATATGATGTAATCTGAATGTAATAAATAAGAATAAATACAATAATCTGTTAATAAAAATTTGTTGTTAAATTTATATTATTATTTAAAATATTTAGGTGTGCTGCCAAATTTTTAAATATTAAAATGTGTTCCTCAACAGAAAAAAGGTTGAGATACCTTTGATCTACCATCAGTGATGAACCACTGATCTAGATAATAGATTAATTATTAATTCATTAAATCTACCATCAGTGATGAACCACTGATCTAGATAATAGATTAATTATTAATTCATTAATATAGGTTAGTGATTCTTAACAAGTGTTTTTGCAAAGTTGTCATATGTTTTCCATTAAATTATGAAATATATATGTAATCTATAAATTTTAATAAAATATATGTTAAGAACTGCATGCATATTTTTATTGATAGTTTTAATATTGTATAGATTTATAAAAACATTATTAATTTTGGTATTCCATAAGAATTTTTTATAATTAAAAGTAATAATATAAAATAGACTCCAAGCAAGGTATAAGCAAATTTTTAATCATCTATAACGTTTTCGGACCTGATT
>AYEL01046392.1:0-33880 GCA_000484575.1 Olivierus martensii
TAAAAATTAAATTAAAATTATAGTTTCTCTAAAAAATGCAATCTGCATGTGGCGCTATAACTTAAAAATTTAATGATCCCTTGTAAGTGTATGTCTGTAATCTGAATGTAATAAATAAGAATAAATGCAATAATTTGTTAATAAAAATCCGTTATTAAATCCATATTATTTAAAATATTTAGGTATACCACCAATTTTAAAATATTGAAATGTGTTCTTTAACAGAAAAAAGATTGAGAACCACTGGATTATAATATTTGTAATAATATATTCATCCTCAATATGAACATATTTATACTCTGAATACCTATGCAATTATAATACTATATAGTATTAAACTTTCTTTTACATATGTTTTACATCATGACTATATATTGGAACCACTAGATAAACAGAGTAAATAATATAAACACATAATATCTAAATTAAATAATGTTAATGTATTTATCTAGTGATTTCAGTATATAGTCATGGTCCACATATAAAACGAATTTTAATACAGTACAGGTATTCCTCGACTTTTAATTGGATTCTGTTCATTTGTTTCTGTTGTAAGTCGATTCTGACATAAATCGAGGACTTTTTTAATTCCTGATTTGTTTGATTTCTGATTTAATATTTTCATAAATTAAGTTTCTATTTAACTTAAAATGGTTAAATAAAGCTTTCCTCGACTTCTTTTTTACATTGGAATTTTCATCAGTAGTATTATTTCTCTTACTGGACATAACAGAGTTATGACAAGATACAGTAATAAGGCTTTGCTTGCCGATTAATGGCGAAGTCGCAATGCATATACAAAAGCAATGTGATATATGTATGTACTGTATATGAAAGCAGCAAAGTTGAATTAATGAATTTTCAGTAATAATTTTTGGCTGTTGTAAGTGCAAATCATTGTAAGTCAAAGACTATCTATATATTATTATAATTGAATAGGTATTCATAGTATAAATATGTTCATACTGAGGATGAATATATTAAATACTATAATGCAATTACAGTATTTAATATATATATTAATAAACTTAATAAGACAGAAAGTAAATAAATTTTTTGATATGTTTCATTAGTATTATTTTTAAATAAAATTTGTGATAAAATTATGAATCTAATAAACAAAAATATAAAACATTAATTGTTACTACTTGAATAATTGTGAAAAACAAAGGAATAAAGTTTTCATTTCAATAGAAACAATTACATGAAATGATGATAAAACTAATCTCAAGAAATATGCACATAATTAAGCATTTATTACATAATCATCTCTTGTTTAACTAAGAGTAATACAGTACAAATAAAAAGTGGAAAAGTTCTTTATTATAACTGAAGATCTTTCAGTTTCATTAAGCCATCATCAGCATAATATGGAAACAAATAAAAATTCGATTGTTACATAAATGTAAAAAATTTATAAAAGCAATTATAAGTTTATAAGTTTAATAACTTATAATAATATAAAAAACTTATAAAAAGTTATAAAAACTTATATTCAAATGTAAAAAACTTATAAAAACTATTATAAGTTTAACAACTTATAATAGCTTTTATAAGTTTTTTACATTTATGTAACATTCGAATTTTTATTCGTTTCTGTATTATGCTGGTGATGGCTTAATGAAGCTGAAAGATCTTCAGTTATAATAAAGAACTTTTCCACTTTTGATTTGTGCTGTATTACTCATAATCTCCCATTATGATAAAAGACAACAAGTTTTGGCAGATCTCAATAAAAATAGAGAAAGCCAAGATTATTGCTAAAAAGAATCATTTGATATTAGTTAAAATAGTAGTAAATGGTTGGGTCATCCAATGTTTGAGATGATGATAAATGTTAACTTAAACTAAAATTTTTATCATAATCTGAGATAGTTGATATTTGGTTTGATTACACTCTCAACTTATAAACATCTAACAAATGCTATTAGTGGATCAATAGATGTAGATCACTAATAGTTAAATTGCTGATTCTCATTCAAAGTTGATTATATGCAACTTGAATCAAATAGCTTCCACTAAATACTAATACATCCAGTGCTGGCAGATATATGAGGTGCCTTTGTGCAGAAACCAGCGTTGGCAGAAACTGATTTCGCTCCCCTCCATAAATTATTTAGTTTTCGAAACTACATTATTATTTTACAATATAATTTTTGTATTAAATATTTATATTCGTGTCATTTTTTTAATTTTAGAAATTAAAAATTTGTTTCTATAACCTAATGTAAAATATTAATTACTTTTAAAAAATTAATCATTTTTTTTGTCGTGTATTTTTTCCAATCATTTTTTGGTGCCCCTATAGTTTAGTACCTTTGTGCAGTGCACAAACTGCACACCCATTTCTGCCAGCCCTGAATACATCCTATACAATATATAATTGTACCGAAAACTTTGTTATTAAATCATTTTTATACATTTGTTTTTTCAGATATATATTTATTTTATAGTGAAAGCTATTATATTTATTTTAAAAACAGCATATAATTTTTTATTCTTTTTTTGAAAGAGAGAGAAAGCATATTCAATGGTTTCTTTGAAGAATGAAAAACAAAGTGGGAAATATTGAGAAGAGGAAAAGACCATGCCAGAAATGTGGTAGTCCACTAATGGAAAAAAGAGAACATCCTTTTGTTGCCCTTTATGACATGCAAATTCATTTCATTTCCCAACTACAGAGAATTTATATTGTTGTTTAGACATAGCTATAATGTTGTTTATATTTCATTACAAAATTGTAAGAATTATATTACTGTACTTAAATCCTTTTTGTAATGTTGGAACTCATCATAAAAATAATGTGAACTTTTTAATGAATCTAATGTGAACTTATTAGACAATGCTATCAGAGCCAGATTTGCATTTTTAGGGGCCCTAGGATAAGCAAGACTTTGGGGCCCCTAAAAATTCAAATCAGCTACATTTAATTTTAAAGGCTCCTTATAACTTATAAGGAACCTTTAAAATTTGACTTTCTATCTAGCACTTTTAATAAGAAAAAATGGGTTTTTATTAAAGTTTATAAAAGTTGAAAACTGATTGATAGTTTTGGGGCCCCTAGAATTGTGGGGCCCTATGACATAACCTAGTCGGCCTATTGGTAAATCCAGCCCTGATGCTACTGCATTCTCTAGAAGATGATTTCAATATTTTGAAATAAAAAAATTTGTTTTCTCTTATTAACATATAGCAAGAATTTTCTTCAATATTCAAATGATCATTTAATGCTCTGAAAAGTTAACAACATATTTTTCATACAGTGTGCTTATATAATTAAAATTAATACTTTTATTTAGTATAAATTAAGAAGAGAAGAATCGTGTTTATAGATGGCAAATCCAGAATATTGTATGTTATGAATTACAGTATATAAATTATTTAAAGAATGAATTTTGTTTACTTAAATAAATAAATAAATGATTACCTATGAAGAGGTGGCACTCTATCAGCTGTACATAAACTTTTTCTTGTGGATACAACATTAGTACTCTCTGAACAATCACAAACAACTTGAATTGATAGAGTTGGTAGTCTATTTTCTATAACTACAATTAATCCAGCCCAATCTCTAGTTAAATAATATGCTGTCATTCCTTCTCTACCCTAATAATATATAAAAAATTTCAAAATATAAAAAAATAATTTATAACAGAAGAATGAATAGTATTTAAAATTTTATTTCAAATACTCTTTTTAAATTAAAAACATATTAATTAAATTGCATGTAACCATATTCTATAATATTTATCACAACTTTTGTAGTTATGGATTGATACAAATATTTTATTTGTGATATAAAATTTTATTCATGTTTGGAACAAATGTATTCATGTAACAAATGTAATGTATGTTTGGAACAAATGTATTTAATATCTCCTGTTATATATCACAGTTAATTTATTTATATAAATTATCATGGCTATTTAAAAAAAGAAAATAGAAGACTTTTACATAACATTATTCAAAACTGCACTTTTTGAATAAAGAGACAATCTTATAAAATAATTATCATAAAAGAGACAAAATCATAGTTTAAAATCTAAGACTGCTGAGTGACATCTATAGATATTGGTGAAATAAAACAGCTGGTATTTTTGAAACTATCATAAGAACATTAATCAATATCTGATATATAGTGATTAAAAAAATTTAATCTGTTCTTGAGTATTTATTGAAATATAATATAAGAAAAAAGTTATTCAAGAGTATAGTCAATATATCTTTATTATATTTTAAATTTTAGTACTTGTTAATAAGGCAAATGAGGATAAAAACTAGCAGAGAGAAAACTGATTAAAAAATAAAGACATACTCAATGAATTAATTCCTTGAAAAATTAAGTGAGAAGAGCATGAGAAACATCTAGATGAAGTTTGTAGGTCAGTAGTGGAAAAGAAAGAATATCTTCTTAGTCATCTCTTGTGATATATGGAAAAGATGATAATTATTCCTATCCATATAGGAGCATAAAAATAATGACAATGTGAGCTTTTTAAAAAAAAACTTTTTTTAAACTAGTTTCAGCAAAAACAAACTGTGATGTTATCAACTAAACTAGCACAGCATTTAATATATAAAGTAAGATTTCTTACTGGAAACACTAAATAAAAGTAAACAATAAACCAATTAAGCATGATAAACTGTTTATTCAAAACTTTTCAGTTATCCACATAGATCCTGCTTCAGTTGAAATACAGACCATAAATAGTTTCCCTTCAACCATCTTCTTCTAGCCAAATCAGAAGACTAATTAGAGATGAACAGCTCCTTAGAATAACAATATTGCATGTAGAAGAGCATAACCCTTCCACACTATTTTTGAGAAAGTGCAACAAACAATTCTTACAAAATATAACATTATTGATACTGAAGCAGAATTTGTGAATAGCCAAAAAAGTTTTTGTTTTAACAGTTTATCTTACTTAATTGACTTATTATTCACTTTTATTTATGAGATTTCTGAGTTTCTATTAGCCTTTTATTTTTAATTGTATTGCCTTTTTGCAATTTTTAAAAAAGGCTTTACAATGATATTCTTTACTTTTCATCAGAACTACCTATATCATTAAATTTTTCATTTAACTGTGTTCTAAGCTTTTTTTTGTTTGGAGTTCACTTTTGTTTCACTAATCCAGATGATCTCTCTTCAATTAATCCAGATTAGCAAGGGTTTAATATATTACCATATTGAATATTAAACATTTTGAATATCAGCTCTGACAAAAAGGAAGTGATGGACTAGGATAGATTTTTATTGTACATAAATAATTTGTAGTATTATTTGCAAATAAAAGATATTAGCTTAGAATTGATAAAACAACATTGATTGATATTATTCAGAAAGGTCTTCTGTGCATAAGTAGTATTTTTCCCAAATCAGAAGACTAATTAGAGATGAATAGCTCCTAAGAATACAGATTTGAATCAGATATGTATTATTTTCAATGTAAGCAAGTTTGCAAATTATTAGATGAAAGATTTGCTTATCGAAAAACTACATTCATTCTCTGGATATATAATTAGAAGTATGAATTGGTAATTAATTCTATTATGTTAAAAATGATCTAAGAAAATGTGCATGCATCGCAAAAATGACATGGATTGCTCAATATTATTTAGGAAAGTTATTTATATTCATAGAAATCTCTAAGAATGTCATATTTTACAGATTTTAAATTTTGCTAAAATTTGTTTTCAGAATTCTATAGTTCAGCAAAATATATAATCCAGCATGGCCTCTATTTCAGTGCTTCCAGATTAATGATGCTCCACTTGTATTAATTACTGGAGATTTAAAAATTTGATTAATGTTAAATATATTTTACAAAAGAAATAAACTTTAAGTTATATTTTATTAAATATTTTTAAATTTATGAAAGTTTAAAAATTAATTCCTACTTCATGTCGAGCTCCTTTTGCCATTGTCAAATTAATTATAGCATCAGCTAAAATAAATTCATATGGTAATACTTTTTCTAATATAAGATGTTTAAAACTCTGTATTACCAGAAGATATTTTGGATAATCTTGAATTTTTAAGTCTGCAAATAGTAAGTAAACAGAGAATAAATGGATTTATTATTTTTGAACATTTTCATTCTAATAGAATAAAAATATATAAGAATTAGGTTTATCTGTCTGTCAATACAATAATTCATGTATTTATCATCTTGGATAAAACTCACATATGATATGAGGTTACACTAAATGACTAAGATTATTGAAAATGATTAATATTGGATTAATATTATCAGTTCAATAATAGGAAAGATATTCACTTATTTTGGGGCAATATCTCAAATAATTATTCAATCTATATAAACAACTAGTGGATAAATGCTCCTATGAAACAATTAAAAAAAGTAGAATATGATGAACCAACAAAAATGTCAACAAGAATTTTATCAAAAAATTTCATGGGTGAGCAAGAAAAGATAAAAACTTTTGTCACAACTGAGCTTTTAAGCTACCTAAAAGGTTTAGTGGTAGGATCTGTATTGTGAGGCCCGCATGGCACGCTGAGCCTGCAAGGTGGTATATACCGATACTCAACAGGCGGATGGCCTATCTGCGGTTTGTGGCATGCATAAGGACGGGTAATGAAACTTAGACATAGACGGACACAGAGACTACGTTTGTAACAACAAACATCTTCCTTTATTGGAGAGAGAATAGATACAATAGATAGACCCGACAATCAAGGTCGGAGGACAATACCATTGGATAATATGGGTGATTCGGATCTCTTTCATTGGCCGGGGTCGAAGTCTCTCCAAGAGGCAGTACCATTTCCTACAGGACAGTTCTGGAATGTCGACTCACGTTCCTGGTCCCTTCCTTTTGAGGTGACGACTCTGAGATTAGGAGTCTTTCACAACGTTCGTAAGGCAGCAATGGAGATCATTCCAGCGCAAGAGCTTAGATCTTCAGACGCTAGTCAATAATTCTCTTTTTCTCCTAAGCTTTCATTTGGCATTCTTTGGTACACCGCCTGAATTGCTTAGATGGATCATTTATTTAGTGTGATCTGGTATATTCGACCAAGTCGTTCGACAGATACTCTACTTCTTCAGTGTGCAGAAAGAAAATCGACTGTCCTCTGTCACGGGCTGGAACCTTTGTCCAGGTCCCCGTCTCACCCTCTCGATTAAAACAATAAATCTATCACCCTTTTTCCCATGAAGTCGTCAATATGACCCCGGTCACATATTTTCTTATCAACCCCACCAAGCACCTGCACGACATTCGAGCCTTGGCAAAGCTCAACTTGCCACGTGTTTATTATTCCTTTCTCGATCCATCTTATTTATTTTCCAGCCGGAAAATAAATAAGATGTCAACCCCGATCGAGTTATGAGTATCATTGGAGTGATATTTTCCAGCAGGCCCAGCTCCGAGACCTCACAGTACTTCCTTTATACAGATTTATCAATTTGTGTAGCTATTGTATTCAAATTCTTGTGCAAAGGAGATATGGAATATAATCCATTCACTGAACATTTAAGATTCTTCAAAACTTAATTGTGACAAAAATTCTTATTTTTTTTTTTTTCTTGCTCAGCCATGGAATCTTTATAGCTACCATTTTTCAAAAATCAATAATGGAAGCTGCTGTAAATATAGATTTTCATCATAAATAATCACCATCCTAAGTGCATATCATTGTAAGTCAGGGACCTTCTGAATGTATAACTGATAATGCTAATCATTTAACTATTAAACTTTTTTCTTAAAAATTAAAATAGAATTATTTTTAATTTTAAAGTTCTTAAATTTTAAGCATAAAATTTTAAAAGTAATTTAAAAAGATATCTTTACTTGAGCAACTATCTTTTATATTATTAAAATTTTAGAATTATTAATTATTAGATTTTTTTGAAATCTATAATACATGACAAAATAAAAAGAGAGAAAGAAGAATGAGACAATTTTTCTGAATTTCATAATTTTATCAAGTAATAGTAACTAACATACATCCTAATAAAGTCATAAGATTTTCTATTTTCTGATTTAAAAAATTAATTTGTTTTATTGTAGGAGAAATGTATTTTCAATCAAGCATTTCTCTTCCTATAACTTTTACATTTCATGTATTATAGGATTCTTACAAGTTGTTTCATGACCAATTATTATTGGTGTATTCATAAGAAATTTTTTTATTTATATTTGTCTCTAATCTGGTTTACAATTAATCTGGATGTTGGATAATCTGCAATGAATTATGAAAATATTCATCTCAGAAGAAGAAGTTTACAACTTCCGAGTCTTCTATCACTGAATATCAATGAATTTCAATCAATATTGTCTTTTAATATTTTTTAAATAATTGCACTACAGGATGTTTTCTTATTTTTATTAACACTGTCTATATCATTAAATTTTCCATCTATCTATGTTTTTTTGTCTTTTTGGGATTATCTTTTTCTTCACTAATCCAGATTATTGCTTAATTCAGATGAACTCTATTCAATTGATATAGATTAGTAAAGTTTATATTATATATATTCACAAATGTACTTACTTGAATGCCAATGGTTAAAAGCAAAACATATAACAACATAAACACCATTTTTTAATACAGCATTACAACCAACAAAGCTTCGTATCTGACGTTTACCACATTGCTCGAGTAAACCGATTCTTTCAGGTTTTGAAGATGTTGCTCGAAATACAGCAATAGAAAGATCTAAATATGATCGTTGTAATTTTTCTACATTCCTAAAGAAAAATTTTAATTAATTTTATAAATATATATGTATTTATAAATTTAAGTATTTATTTAAACATGAATTATTCACTCTAAATCACAAAAAGGTTAGTGATCTAAGATAACTGTTGATTGAATATAAAAAATTTTAATAGTTTCAACTGGGTTACAACAGATAAATCGATTTCTTACAAATACAGTACCAATATTTTTAACTGATACTTCAATATTTTTGTACTCAATACACTTATTTTAATATTTTCTGATTATCAATATTTTTTTCTTGATATTTTCAAGAATCAAGAGATTTTTTAATATTTGATAAAGAGTTTTTTGAACTACATAAACAAAAAATAATATCCATTTTTTAACCTTTTTAATAGAAATATTAATATTGGTATATAGCCACTATTCAAAAAATCAAAAAAATGGCTTTAATATTCATGCTTTAACCATTTTGATCCTTCATTTTAATTTTAATTTTACATTTCAATCTATAATTTTTCAAACCAGTGTTACAGCAAGGCAAAATTTTTTGAACTACATAAAAAATGGATATTATTTTTTGTTTAACCTTTTTAATAGAAATATTAATATTGGTATATAGCCACTATTCAAAAAATCAAAAAAATGGCTTTAATATTCATGCTTTAACCATTTTGATCCTTCATTTTAATTTTAATTTTACATTTCAATCTATAATTTTTCAAACCAGTGTTATAGCAAGGCAAAAACTTACACAACAGGTGGAAATTTTATTGTGAAGAATTTTGAAAAAATTGTAATGTATAAATGTTAAAGCCATACAGCAAGGCAAAAATTTACACAATGGGTGGAAATTTTATTGTGAAGAATTTTGAAAAAATTGTAATGTATAAATGTTAAAGCCAAAATTTTTTATATTCACATTTATATGTTTTATAATATGAATATCATATAACAACAGTTCCAATACATGTTTATGTTGTAAACAAAGGAACTTTATTCTTTTCTAAATCATCTTTTTTTGGGCTTTATCATCAAGTTCAGCTCCATTCCCCAAAAAATTTATCAACTCTTTTGATTTTTTATTAAAAATATGTAAATATATATGACTACATACATTTTAAATTTTTGTACGTATTTAAATATTAGATGATACACAAATATGATTGAAAATATATTAAGCTCTCATGGTGCATCCTCTTTGTCTTTGCATCTGTGGTAGCAGTTCCTAGGAAATATCTGTCTCTCTCCAATTCTATTATTATTCTACTGTATTAGTAAATGATATTCTTTATTAATATTTTTGTAAATAATATATTAAAAGAATGTTTAATTATTAGTACAAAACTAGCAAAGGTAACATTAAGCTCTCATGGTGCATTCTCTTTGTCTTTGCATCTGTGGTAGCAGTTCCTAGGAAATATCTGTTTCTCTTCAATTCTATTATTATTCTACTGTATTAGTAAATGATATTCTTTATTAAGATTTTTGTAAATAATATATTAAAAGAATGTTTAATTATTAGTACAAAACTAGCAAAGGTATCCAGTGTTCCTTGAGAAATTCAGATACATAACACAGATTATATGCCAACTCTTGTACCATCATCATGTCACATATACTGGATAAAAATAAAACAATTTTAAATTAGTTTATATCAGTGCTTCTCAAAGTGTGGGTCGTGACCCCATATGGGATTGCGTTATTAAATTTGGGGGTCGCAGAAATTTTAGCAAATCTCTTAATTCATATTCTTAGTTTATATACCTCTATACCCAGGATTGTAAAAATATTTTCTCGGGTTAAAGGGGTCACTGAGTAGAAAAGTTTGAGAAGCGCTGGTTTATATGAATTTATAGGTTATGTTAGTGTGAATTAAGCTACTGAATTATACTGGATATTTTTGAAAATAAACACTTTTTGAAAACTGGCATTCAGTAGGTCACTCTGACTTCATGAATTTATAAACTTTATGGGTAAGTTTGAAATTGAATCATGCAGAAATATCATTTTATGATATAATTCTTTTATTATAGCTAGTGTTTATCAGAGGGGGGTAAGAGGGATGGCTGCCCCAGACCTCATGATTTTAGGGGCTTTTTACCACTGTATATTTGTCAATTTTGTCATTTTAAATGTAAGTAAGCTTTCGTGAAATAAATAAATGTTATAATTGAATAAATATTAAATATCATTGTTTTTATTTTTTGTCCAGAGTTTAATTTTAAATTTTGAAGAACCTCAAAAATATTAGTTGTCCTGGACCTTGCATTTTCTCTTAAAAGGTACTTATTATAACATTTGGAATCAATTCATGGAATCATGTTGTCATGATGATGACATTACAGTGACATCACCTTATTGTTATGCCATTGTGATGTCATGCACCCATAATATTTTCTGATGTCATCCATTGTTATGTCGTGATAATGTCATACAAATGCCACTATGCATCATCCTGAATTAGAACATCACCATGAAGGATTTAAATAAAAGCATTTTCATTGTCATCGAAAAATGTCTTACCTCCTATGGTAATTTCAATCCAGGATAGCCTATGTTACCTGCAGGGTCACAGGAAGTCTCAAAGCCAAGTTTGGTCCCAAGAGATCAAACAGTGTGAGTCTTTGTGATACAGATAACAGCTAAACATTGCATTTTATATATGCATTGTTTCTTCAATCTAAATTAATTTTTTCTGTTTAAAATAAAGATTACATATTCAGTTTTCACTTTAATGTATATATATATATATATAAAATTAGGTTTGATATTAATATTGGATATAATATTACATAATTCCTACATTCAATAATTCATTTATCTCTATTCATTCACATAATTAAGCATTGATTTGTAATGCAGATAATATAGTAGGTTTAAATGTCAATTTTACAAAAGAATTATTAAATTTTGGGTATTTAAATCAGAAAACTCTGATGTATTAATGTAATGCAATATGCACAAGTAGAATTAATGAATAACGATTTGTTATTTTTGTAATGGAAGTCAACTGAAGGGAATCATGTTTAAGTTAATTTGATTTTCTATTATACTTGTCTTGTAAATTTAAATAATTTTGTTATAATAAAATTTTTAATTGGAATGTGCATTCTAACCCCAAAATTCTTTGCTTAAAATGAATATACTTAGCATATTATAATTTGTATAATATACAGTACAGTATTTTTAATAAACAGATTTCTACTAAATTATGTTTAATTAATTGCAAAAGGTAAAAAACTTTAAACATAAAAGTAAACAATAAGCCAAATAAGTAAGATACATCGTTTATTCAAAAACGTTTTCGGCTAACCTGCCTCAGTAGAAATACAGATCAAAGAAGCTTCTTTGCTTCTTTGGAAATTTATCTAAATTTTAAAATAAAATTACTAAATATAAATATTGAATACATTCATTTATCAATAGAGAATTGTTACAATAATTTTCCAAAAACACTTCTTTATATCTGAAAATATTCAATACTAATTTTCCCTGTAAATATGCTTTTTGTTTCAATCCTAAGAATCCAGAATTGAATCCATTTATCATTTGAAATATATACATATATATTGCCCTAATGATCCTAACCAGCCAAACTTCCCCTAGAGGTTTACTTTTTGAATTAACTACCAAATTAATAATTAATTTTAAATTTACACTATGGTGCCACCATCTGTTGGATTAATAATTAATAACTTAAATTTAGGCTAAGGTGGCACCATCTATTTAATAATTGCCTTAGTAGTCTAGCTGGTAAGCGTCGGGATGGTAACCTGAAGTCCCTAGTTCAATTCCAGGCGAAGGCAAATTTTTAATTTTGAGAAATTAGTAAAGATTAAAGTTCAATTATTAAATAATAGATGGCACCACCTTAGCCTAAATTTAAGTTATTAATTATTAATCCAACAGATGGTGGCACCGTAGCGTAAATTTAAAATTAATTATTACTTTGGCAGTTAATTCAAAAAATAAACCGCTAGGGGAAGTTTGGCTGGTTAGGATCATTTGGATTGTGTGTATCCCCTTAGAATTGCTGATTTATGATATATTGCCCATATATATATATAAGGATTCCCATACATATAAGGATTCTGAGTGGCATAAAACAGCACAGATGTTGATATTGGTATAGGTTATATTCTTCCATATTAACAAGGCAGGCTTTAATCAACTTTTGAAACATTCACTCATTATAAATTTTTCATAAAAACAGGATTAAACTCAAATTAATTTTTTGGTATAAATTATATTTGTTCATAAAATCAGAGTTTCATATATGGTGGTCTCATAAACCAGGGTTGACCTGTATTCATAATTAAAACAGCACCTGCATTTGTATTTATATATAAGAACAGCTATGTAAATTGGTGTTGAGAAAATCTATATTAATAAAATTTCAGATCATGATATAAAGATAAAAAATATGCAATAAATTTTCTTTATAAAATAAAAATAGATTCCTGTTGTATTTAATAAAACAAAATACATTTAAAGGAAAACACATCCTGATCTCTTTAAGCTTATTTTTATGTCATTAATTCTCTTTAATCTAGCAGTTTATGATTCAGCATATTTTTCAAAAAATTATTTCAAAATCAGAAATTTTAGGAAATCAATTTAGGATTACATAATAATTGTATACAGCATAACAAAATATATTTCTTGGCTTAAGATGGAGTTTGGTTCAAGCTTGCCATCATAAATCAGAATGGTCATAAGTCAGAAATTTCAAAATTTATGAACCAATACTATCAATATTTATTATTACACTCCACTTTGTTATAATAAACTTAACAAACACAAAAATATAAGAACCAGACTCAAAAAAGATGCTATTTGTTTATCAAACTATTGGTCAGTCAAATTATTTATCAATTGCATTGACCAATCACAGAAGATTTGATTGATAATGCTTTCACAAGTATGAATGGTTATGAATCGAGACCACCTATATAACATATTTTGTGCATTGTATTATTAGTAGATGATTGTAAAATGTTTTCCTGCCCATTTAATCAATTTTTGCATTCAATTTTCAGTAATAGTTTGTGAATAGTATCTCTTTATAAACTGACATTTGTCAATCCCAAAAAGTACTAAATTAGAATTTACTATAATATAAATGTATATTAGTTCAATACAAACATACCATAATTTTTAAAATTTTCATCTTTTCTAATATAAGTATTGATATAAAAATACTCGTTATATACTTTTGCTACTTACTACAACTATTAATTAACCAATCTTCAGCACTTGTTTAAGCGAAAAAATATATACTTTAATAATTGTTATAGATCTTTCGGCTATATATTGAAGCCGAAAGATCTATAACAATTATTAAAGTATATATTTTTTTGCTTAAACAAGTGCTGAAGACTGGTTAATTAGTAGTTATTGATTTCAAGTTATTTATGATCAAAAACTCTATTTTCAATTTTTCTTTCTTTTCAAATTTGAATTAAATGTTTTAATATCAATATATTGATCATACTATATTTTAATATCTACAATACAAATCTTAAAAGATCTATATTATAGAATTTTTTCATTATTTTCAAATAAACAAAATTTGGTTATCACAATAAATGATGTTTCTAAATATACAGAAGGTGTCTTCTTAACCGGCCATCAGTTTAACTGGCCATTCAGCTAACAAAATGACTCGTACAGCAGTCACCGCCAGTCACGATGTGTTTGTCTCTACACTTCAGATATTTATCAATTGCTCTATTTATTTGAGAAGTGGACGTTGTTATTGCTTTGTGCAAGCAGTATACATGGTTATTTCTACTCAGTTACTGTAAGTGGACGCTGTTATTGCTTTGTGCAAGCAGTATACATGGTTATTTCTACTCAGTTTACTGTAAATCAGTTTGTGAAAAAATTTTTGTTGGAAAAATGAGCGAGTTTGCTTAATTAAAATATAGTGATTCAGTGTGTATTCAGTGTTCTGTGATTTTTTTCCTGCTTATCTTGTGGTGTATATGTATTGTATTCCATATATTGTATACTGTATATGTAATTCGGTTTAACTGGCCAAGGGTTCAGTCCTATGGTGGCCGGTTAAGAAGGTGCCTTCTGTAATATATTTTTAGAGATAAAAATCTTTAGATAAATCAAAAATAATTCTAACTGTTTTAATAGAATAAAGTATTTTATTTAAATTGGTGATTCTTAACTGGTGTTAAATGAACTTCACAAGTGTTCCACAAATTATGAAATATATGATTATATGTAACCAATGCCAGATTTGCTTCATTTATGTCCCTAGGCAGAAAATATTATTATGCCTCCTCCTCATAACAAAAAATAAAATAAAATATAAAAATTATTAATAGTGAATAAAAAAAATTATTTAAAAGAAATACAAGTATATTTATTTTAAAATAAAAGAACAAAAATAGCACTAAATTGCAGCTGAGATAGATAATTTTATTAGTTAACATGCAAATGTTTTCGGCTATGTAGCCATCTTCAGGCATTCTGTATTTTAGTTGGATTTATTTAAATTAATTTTTGGATTCCTCATAGAGGCTAAGTTGATAGTTTAGAAGGATTACTTAGTGGACTTTAGTCTTATTATCCATAGTTTATCTTCTTTTATTAATTGTAAGTAATCTTAAGTTAATATTATATAATATAATTAGTTTTTAATTAGTAATAAATTACAATATACAAACACTTTAAAAATACTTAAATACTTATAATACACTTATTGGATTTCATGGGTTCTCACAGTCACGACCAAGCAAACTCAGAGAGGGGGTTAGATGACGCTCAGTTGTTTTGCCGGGACCTCAGTAGGATTTTTACTGACCTCGATGATTCTAGTTTACGTTTAAAAGGATCAATAAGGGATTATAAGGATCGATATATATATATATATATATATATATATTCATTAAGAAGAATTTGGCAACAATGTCAAAGATTTTTAAAGACCTTCTGTGTGAGTATATCAAGTCAGAAGATCAAGTCAAGGAATTCCAAAAGGAGATGAAATACAGGAACCGGGAGGAAAAGACCTCAAAGCCACTGTACTCTGAGATGATCAAATTGAGAATTCCAAAAAAGGAGGACACAGTGGTTCTTGTGTACCCCTCCAAGGGCATAGATGCTATGGAACCACAGAAGTTTTTGGAGAGAGTAAAGAAAGAGGTTGACCTACAGGACTTAAGAGTTAGTGTTAAGACACCGAGAACGGTGAGGTCTGGTGTAGTGATCACCTGTTGCACTAGTTCGTATGCATCAAAACTGCAAAAGAAACTTCAAGAGCAGAAGGACTATGAAGTCAGGCAGACAATAAGAAGAAGATCAAGAATCATGGTAACCAGGGCACCATTGAACATCAGTGTCGAGGCTCTTAGGAGCAACATCAAGGTTTTCAATGAGCACATCGAGGGAGAGCATTTTTCGCAGGCCAATTTCAAACCATGTTTCAAGTAGGTAAATGGGCAGACAGAAACCTGTGCTCCTGGGTGGTAGAGGTGGACCTGAGAAATTGACGAGCTATCAGCGAGAGTAACGACTTTTTGAGCATTGGCTGGTCATCCCACAAGATCAGGGATTTCTACAGTTTTTGACGTTGCAGTAAATGTTGGGCCTATGGGCATTTGGCCAAGCAGTGTAAGTCCGATGTGGCCTGCCCGAACTGTGCTGAAACTGGGCACATAGCAGTTGAAATCACTTTGTGACGTCGTCTGCAGAGTTTATACATGAATTAAATAATTACAATCTAGAAGATAAAGACACCATGCTTGCTGCTGATTATGTATCGCTATTCCCTTCAATACAAATTGAGCCAGCTTGTCTATGCTTGTACTGGTTCTTATTGGAAAATACTAGAGAGTTGAATGTATCAGCAGCCATACTACGAGATCTATCCCATCTAATAACATACAATTCGTATTTCTCATATAATAATTGTTATTATAGACAAGGTATAGGCGTTCCAATAGGCAGACCTATAGCAGGGGTTATGGCTGAACTTGTGGTGAGGCACCATGAACAACAAATGTCCTCCATCTTATATTCCGATCTTAGATTCCTAAAAAGATATGTAGATGATATATTTATTATTTGCAGTGACTCTAAAGATGTAGGGTCTGTCATGGAGTATTTCAAGAATGATGCACTTGGCTTGGAAATCAAACTAGAACAACATTCAAATACTAGCATCCATTTTTTAGACGTCAATATCATCATACTTAAAAAATTTACAACAACTGTATATAGAAAAGAAATTTATATGCCAAGCTTCATTCCTAGGTGGTCATACAATCCTTATACGTATAAAGTAGATGGCATTCTGCTACCTACTACAAAGACTACGAATACATTGCTCAGACCATTTAGCTAAGCAAGCCAAATACATCATCATGGTATTGGGTTATCCATTTATCTATGTGGTATTTAGATAGTATAGGGTTGTCTGGAAAGTTTGTGCGTTTTTTTTAGTTGTTAATAGATGGTGCTAGAGTACTAAAAATATGCAAGTTATTATTTAGTTTAGTTGTGTCCTTGAAAGATGACACTGTAATTGTCATAAAAATTTATGTTTTGTCAGAATAAAATTGACAAACTTTGTTAGTTTCGTTTACGCCATGAGTTTCGTAGAATACATTTGCGCCATGTAATGTTAAACGAGTTTAAAAAAGGGCTTTCTGTAGTTGATGCAACAAAAAACATATGTGAAGTTTATGGAGATGATGCATTATCTGTACTGTACCTGTCAAAGTCAGTTTAAAAAATTTCGAGAAGGAAATTTAAGCCTGGAAGATGGGCCACGTTCAGGACGACCTTTGGTCGTCAATGACACGGACATTTCTGCACAACTTGCAAGTAATCCTCGATTAACAACAAGGGAGCTTGCTGAGATACTTAATGTATCCAAATGGAACTGGTAAGAATTTGGTTTGTTTGTCTTTCAGAGCTTGGTTAGGTGTGTTTAATGTAGTAGATACCATTTTAGATTTAACATACTTCAATATCTTTGTAAGGAATGACTTGGAGTATCCATGGCTTTTTCCTATATCCTCTATGTACCGGAGTTCCTTAGTGAGGTCCTGTTCCATGGAGCAGTAAGTTAGCGCTCTTTTATAGTATGTATAGAAAGCTGATCTTTTGTATGCTATGGGATCGTTGGACCAATTAGGAATAATAACAGCTTGGTATGTAGGCTTTCTATAGATGGTGGTTTTAATATTACATCCCTGTATTGTGATATTGCAGTCTAAAAAATGTATTTCTGTATTACTTTGTTGTTCCTTCCTCAAAATGAGGCCATATTGATCTAAGGTGAAGGCTTTTGGAAAATCATTTATAAAAACTTGGTTGTTCCATACAACTAGGATGTCATCAACATAACGCATATATAGTTTGATGGAATGTTGATAGAGCGGGAGCTTCTGTTTTTCAACTTCTCTGAGAAGGATTTCCGCTAAGGGTCCAGCGATCGGACTCCCGATGGGTACTCCACGTGTCTGTTTATAGACCTTATTCTTAACAAATTAAGTAGGCGATGTTCCTTAATAAGTGGCTAATGTCATGCTGCGCTGGTAGATGTTCCAATAAGAATCTGTAGAAGAAGAGGCATATTTTTCTTTTATTATTATTTATTATTATTTTGTCGTTTTAACACATTATTAATTTGATGTATTTATTAATTATAACCATAATGAGATATGATGTATCGCAGTTGCCATAGCAACATAGTTGTTTTATTCCTTGTAAGAATTTTAAATTTTGAATCTTAGAATGGAATGCCTGAAGATGGCTACATGGCCGAAAACGTTTGCATGTTAACTAATAAAATTATCTACTTCAGCTGCAATTTAGTGCTATTTTTGTTCTTTTATTTTAAAGTATTAAAGAGTATAAGCAGTTTTATCTTCTATAAGTATATTTATATTATAACAATGTGATACTGGCCAGCAGACAGTAATGAAACTGATATTAGTGATATTAATATTTATTTCTTGAATTTCAATTTATTGGCATTACATCAGTAAATTGAAATATTTTTTTATTATGCATCATTGACATATAATAAAAAAATTAATAAGATTAATGATTTATGAAACTTTATGGATACATGGAACTTCAAAATGGGCTTTGTGGTCCCATTTTGTTTAGCACCCTTAGGCAAATGCTTTAGGTTTGCCTGTGCTGTTCATAATTTATGATTTTTAATAAAAATTATAAAAAGATATGTTAAGAATTTTATGTATATTTTTATTGTTAGTTTAAAGATTGAACTAACTTATATAAGTAAATAAATAAATGATTTTGGCATTCAACAAAAAATTTTTGTAATTGAAAGTGTTCCATGTTTCCAAAAAGGTTAAGAACCACTAATTTAAATCAAGTAATATCTAAATTGCTTAAGATGTGTTGATTTCTATTTTATGATTTTTTAACTTTTTATTAGAATTACAGTAGCTAATTCTAAAAACTCAATTAAAATCTTCATAAAATAGTAATCATCAAATTAAATATTTGTACCTTTGATCATCTTGAAAAAGAGTAAATTCTACTTCTGTTGGTTCTATTATATATATTACAGTTATAGTTAGATTTTTGTTATCAGAAAATGGTGGGAAAATACCTTGCATCCGAGCTTCATTCCAGTTTGGCCTAATTTTACATATGTCAACAGAATCAAAATATCTGTAAACATTAAAATAATTACAATCAATAATAAATTAAAATATTTATATCTGAAAATTATCACTGAAAAAGAGCACTTAAACAATTAATGACTTTTGCCTATTATGTTGATATAAAAGAATATTGTTTTTAACAATATTGATATTTTAAACTTAAATGTTGTGAAAGGCGATTTTTCTTATTAATTTAAATATTCATGGAAAATGAATTTATATATGTAATTGATTTCTTTGCTCATGATATTTTTCTTTCATTTATAAATAGAGCTGGCAAAACAGCCTAGTCCAGGGCTTTCAAAATCATAAGTCTGGCTCTGGCTATAAATTAAAGAAGAAAGTAATATATTTTATTATAATTTCTTTATTGAAATATTTTCCAGCATGAGAAATCTCTTAGGTATAAAAATCTATTATTGTATTTGCATATATTTTATCAAATCATCTACTAACTTTAATACATCTTCATATGATATCCAAAAATTTCCTTCTACAAGACCTTGAGGCATTAATCGTTTCTTTAGTTTTGAATTCCATAATTCAGATTTATATGACCAATTTCCTTTCCAAGAATAATGGCCCCATGGATTTCGTAAATATAATAATCTAAAAAAATCATAAAATTTGTCATATTATTAATATTAAAATTGTATAATAAAAATTTTTTATCAAGAAATATTTATTACTGAAAAGATTTTCAAATATAGCATATTGATTATAACAGAATATGAATATTTGAAAAATATGAAATAATTTTAAAAAATAAAGTGGCAATCTGTTCATCCTATCATGATAACTAGTAAATGACATACTTTATATACTCAAATACACATTAATATATTTTTGTATTAGAACTGACAAAGTTTTTGAAAATTTAACCCAGACCTTTCTTACTTTTATTTCTTCTTTCTTATTTTATTATATTGGATGTTGTTTTTATTTTAGAATTAACTTACATTTCACTCCTTCTGCCTCAGGAAATTAGAAATACTTCCTAATAAAGTCACTTGTCAAATGATGTCATCTAATCTAAAATAATATTACTGATCTAATCGAAGATCTAACAGATTGAAAGAATCTCTTATTGATGATTTATTATTGATAAATAATTTTTATCAAATTGTAAAATGGATAACAAAAATTGTTTTATCTATAAATTAAAAACTGAAGTTGTTTCATGAATAAATGTAAATGAACCAAGCACAAAACTTGTAAAAAGTTACTATAAAAATTGTATTCTAGCAGACAGAAATTGAAGTGAGATAGCTTTGTATGCAGTACAAGTGACTTTCAATTTGCTCTTATAATATAGACAATTGACAGCTTTCTTTTGTGTCGGAATGTGGTGGTAGTAAACAAAGTTATTTTTTAAGATTATTTATTGTTTCTAATTAATAAATTTATTTTTGTTTTGAATTCTAGACTGATTATCAAATAAGTTATTATAACTAATCATATATATTTATATACAGGATGAAGAAAAACTTTGTTGTAAAATTTTGTGTACTGATAGATGACCTCAAATCTAGTCAAAAATGTCTAATGAACATATGGTCTAAATGGCACCATTTTCGAATTATAACCCTTTAAAGCTAGCCACTCACCATAGAGTACACAAAGCATCATGATGCGTTGCATTGCCAAGATGCGCTGCATTGCACTGCTTGCCTTCTTACTACTGACTAGTAAGTAGGAGAGTGACTCAATGCAACATGATGCATCATGACACTGTGTACTCAATGGTGTACTCGAGAGTTATAACTCAAAAACAGTGCCATTTAGACCATATGTTCATTAGACATTTTCGACTTGTTTCAAGGCCTCCTATTAATACACAAAATTTTACAATGAAGTTTTTCTTCAGCCTGTATAATCCAACTTTAAACTTCAGAGTTTGGAAATAGGTAAAAAGTTAAAAACTTTTACCTATTTTATCTTTAAGTAGATATATAACATTCAAGTATTAGAACAATATTACATTCATTGAAATAAAGAGAATTTTTTTTATAATTTTAAAAATATTCCAAATCCAGTTCACTATTGTAATTAATATGTCCACTTAGATTAAATGCCAATAATATTGAAATAGGTTATATGAACATCAAATGGATACTGAACAGAGTAAATTAACAGTATTAGCAAAAAGATTTTATGAAAATGTCATCAGCATAAGATGACAAGATGCCAAAATAGTTAAACAATGTATGACCCAGAAAGAAGGATTTCTTACTGAAATGTAGAAAGTTTAAAAAGAAATACAAAATAGTATACAGTAATTAACAATAAATCAACAGAAGGCATTTTGGTGGCATTGCTGTATGCTATACAAAATATGTAAGATACCTTGATGTTTGAGATCATAGGAGTGTAAGTGAAATCAATTCACTTGCTTTAGAAATTAACTAATAATACAACTCTTAGTAAGGAACAACATATCAAATTAACTTATGCATATATTTGTAATTCTCCTCAATTAATTTTGCTAAATTTAACCATAACAAAACTACTTTTGCATAAAATTTGATTTTACTCATAATATATATATATATATACATAATATATTAAATTTCCTATTATTAAAAATTTTTTACCTTAAATCACGTTTATTAAATACATCTAATAATGCATATCCATGACGAGGTCTTAATCCAATTTTATAATAATCTTCATCATTTAATTGCGTATTACTGCCTCCACCACAAGATGCACCCATTAAGAATCTAATTGTGGAAATATATTAAAATATGTTATATACTTTAAAAAAATATATATTAATTTTAATTCCAAATATAGAACTTTTAACAGCTTTTAATGCTCTTATACATTTTAAGTTTTAAATTATTGAAATATTTGAATGTTAAAATTTTATAACTGAATTCTCTATGAAAGCTAATATAGGAGCATCTAAATACACAAAATATATTGATAGTATCCAAGAAAATAGAAGCAACATTAACAGGATAAGTAACATTTACAAAATTAATAAATGCACTTGCATTCTTCATAATATTTTCAAAGAGTTATCACTATTATTACAATGTGTTTTCTGTTTCAATAAAAAAATAAAATTCTTAGACATTTTTTATTTTATCAATGAAACATTGCTTTCATGAAGATAAATTATGAAATAAATGCAAACTGAAGATAGATTATCATTTAAAAAAATAGTTTTTACAATAACTTTTATTAAATTTCTTCCTTGTACTATTTCAGCTGTTATGTTTTGTATAATCATCATGCATAATAAACAACTTTAAAAGAAAATGTTTGATCTTTAGAATATATACATGGATTTTTAATTCATCAAGAGAATTATAAAATAAATATTATTAACAAAAATAAACATTTATAAAATTTCAAAATACAGTTGAATCTCTGTAGTCTATCACTTCACCAGTCCGACACTCTGTGAACTGTCACACCATCCATGTGAAATTTTCATGTCATAACTTGTCAATGTGCGAGAGAGAGAGAGAAGCAGAGATAAACAAATTGTCAATCACTATTCATTCATTGTGCAGGCATTATAGTCAGACTAATTTTTAAGTTCCATACACTGTTTATTGTAAAACAGTGTTTTATTATATCAATGTTTGTTATTTATCTTTACATAATGCCACAAATTGGAAAAAGTGAAAAATGACAGCATAAGACATTGATTTTGGTCGAAAAAGCAGAAATAATTAAAAAACTTGACTTAGGAGAAAACTTTAGTGATTTGACTTTGTTTTATGGTATTGGATGAGCCACCATTTATGACATTAAAAAAAATCGAGATAAAATTGAGGGGTTTATGAAAGATTTGAACAGCAAGAGCAGTGACGTGAAACATTTGAACAGTAAGAGCAATGACAGGAAAGTCTTAATAAACTGAGTGTATTCGTTTGAGTAATCCTATTTTTTTTTTCATTGAACATCCAATAAATCCCAGAACCATATCTGTCAGATTAGGGAAAGTCTACTGTATTATGGAATCAATTGAGATATGAAGAAGTGAAAAAATATAAATGATTTTGAATAAAATACTGCATTTCCTTGATTTATAAAATGAAATTTATTCTCAGTTTTGTTTATAAATTGAAAATTCTGAACAACAGAATTGAACAACTAATTCCAAATAATTTCAATGAAAAAATTATGATTGGTTCTTAAAATTCAGAAATTTAATACAGTGAAATGTTGTATATTTTTAATTCAAAGTACTCAGGATCAAAAAATTGAACTTTGAATTATTCAATTTTGAATTATATGACTTTTTACAAAAGACTTATCTGTTAAATGAGTAAATGTTTTGTTTTTTAAATCCATGATAATATATGTTACTTTTTACATAATATAATATGCAATTAATAATTATTGGATATTTATAGAATCTTTCCTACAAATTTTTTATACTTTTATGAAAACATTCTAAAAAGTAAAGTAAGACATGATTCTAAAAAATTATCCAAATTGATCACCTTCATTTTATGTATACAAATTTAAATAAAATTTAAAGATTTGCTACTAAATAAAAAGAACAATAATGTTATTTTTTATTTTTATCATTTTTTTATGTTCACTTTTAGGTCTACACTCTTGATTTTAAATTAACATAAAATTAAATTTTAAATTCTGAACTATCAAATTTTTGAGTATTCTAACATAATCTTGATAATTCTTTCAGAATGTAATTTATTTTTGATTGTGTACCAGTAAGTCAAATATTTCAATGATATCAAATTACCAAACAATGGAGGGAATGATTTTCTGATCTGATAGAGAGAGATATCAAGATGGCAGCATAATAAAGGATTAGTTTTGCCACTTGGAGGATAAATTATGTTTATTATATTATAATAAATAAAATAAAATTATTTATGATAATCTTTATATTAAATATAATTTTAATAATCTTAAAAATGATCCTATAAATCATAGAAAGTTGACTTAAAAATGATCCTATAAATCATAGAAAGTTGAAAACAAATTTGGCTTATGTATCTTATAAATATTTCATTTAGCTTACCACTTAAAAAGATTGCCTACCTGATTTAAACAAAATTATTAATGAGGAATCCTTTTGTTAAATCCTTGTGGTATTGAACATTTTAAAACTGCACTTACTTTTATAATAAAATATTTTTGGATTATTTTTTCTTTGTAAATATTTATATAATTTGGACTTTATCTTTTTGAAATGTTTATTTTGAATTTAGGATATGCATTTATAATTTTGAAATAAATATTTTGCTTTCTAGATGGCATATTAATGTTTCAAAACATGCATAAATTACTTTGAAACTATTAATTATATTTAGAGCAGTTTCTGTCTCTTGGGACATGATGGATAATTGAACTTTTATTATTTATTCCATTACGAAAATTTGTAAAAATATCAATAAAGTCAAGCATAATCATGAATTAGTAACAGTTTAATCAAATAATATTAATAACTCTAATTTCCATACTGCAGTGCTAAATAATTATTCCAAAATAAATTATGCTATAGAATAATCTTAGATTAAAATTGGACTTTAGGTGCTTATTATATAAATAATATGCCTCTGAAAAACAAATTATGATACTAACAAAAGAACCTAGTCAACTGACTCATCAATTTGTACAAAATTAGGCAGATTGGTTGCAGTCCATATGTTGAATCAACATATGGACTCATCATCTCATCATCTCATAAAATCTTAGGTGTAGACACACAACCAATTTTTTTAATAAATTTTTAAATTCACGATTTTTGATATTTCCTCTAATTATTATAATTCTGTTAAAAATTTTAATGATTGAATAGTTGCATCAGTAGTATAGTTGATTGCTATGTGAATAATCTGATTCAAGTCTTGATGAAATTTTGTAAAAAAATATCAATAAAGGTAACTTTTGTTTAAATTTATTCATTTTTTAAATTATTTTTTTTATATTTGTCTTTTTATTAGCTCTATAAAGCTCTCAAGCAATATAACTGTACTGCTTAAGAGCTTTATAGGTTCATTTTCCTATTCTGAACTTGTATTTATATGTAAAAAAAAGAACAACTAAATCATATGAACAACAAGCACTATTAGCAGGAAACAGTTTTTTTATTTATATAAAATGTTTTTGAAAATGATTTACTTTTTTAAAAAAATGTTTATAATAAGTGCTTGTTATTTATATGATTGCTAATAAAGTGCTTGTTATTTATATGATTTTCTAAGAAAGCAGGTAGATTTATGATTTTATAATAATTAAATGAATCATTATTTCATACTTTAAAGAAATTACTTTAAATTTTTTATACTATATTTATGAATATATTACAAATACTTTTACATTGATTTTTATAATCACTTCAAAAATTTTTTCAATAAGTAATTCATATTTGCATTTTTTTTTAGATTGAAGTGTTGAAATTAAATTTTGATTCCTTAATATATATAGTATTTATTTATTTAAAAAATTTTTGAAGTGAAAAGTAATTATAATACATTCATAAATATAATTTAGTATACAAAATAAAATAATTTCTTTAAAATATGAAATAACGATGCACTTAATTATTATAAAATCACAAATATACCTGCTTTCTTAGAAAATCATATAAATATCACCATTTAAATGAAATTCTAGACTTACAGCATTGAAATGGCATGATGCAATGCTAAAAGAAAGCTGGGTAGCAGGATGTGATTACATCCAATTGCATTTCTTTAAAAAATAATTTTATTGAGGTGTTTGTTTAGTAGAAAATATCAAATATTAAAAATGTCTGTCATTTCTAAATCTTAACAAAAATATTTAACAAGATTTAAACAATAAAAAGAAAAAGAAAACTTTCAGTGAAAATTTTGTTGCAACTGATGAAAATGGAAAGCCAGTGTGCATTATCACCAGGAGCACAAATATGATACCTAAAATTAACTATAAAATAATCATCCTATATTTTCTAATGACCAAAAGTATCAAAAAAAATTCACAAATTGTCAATCAGAAAGATCGATATATAGATCACATTTCCACTTAATATTAACTGATGATATGTACAATAGTAGCCACTATGTTTATTTGGTAAAAAAATTGGCCTACACATTTACAATAGTATTTGTGAAGTACCCAATAAATTAATAATTTTGAATGAATTTAAATATGAGCAATCATCCAAATCTGTGTATTTTTTAAAATAATAATGAGAAGAAATAGATAAGTTTTAGAAATAATATGGCAAATTGTGCCATTACCATAGGATATGCTAAGCACAAGAAGTCTGATTTATGTATTTTTGATCATATTTAATCAGTTTCCGATACTTAAATACCTAAAAAATATTAAATTATGCACACTCATGCATATCCACATATCTTTAACAAGAAAAAAAATCAAAAGAATCAGTAAGATGATGATTTCTGTTAGAAACAGTATCAAGGATTACAAGGCTGGCACATGGAATTGTGTCACAACTGAGCCAGTGAGTCTTATGATCTTTGAAAAATTTTCCAAGTTTTTTTGCTCTGTGTAACTTTAAATGAGGATGGTTGGCTTATCAACTTTCCTCATTTAAAGTTTTTTTCAGAAAAATTCCTCAACTTATACATGAATAGATATTTAATAATATGCCTAATAGATTACACTGTAAATTCCATAGTCTAGGCTGACAAGTTTTCTAAACACTTGAAAATAAATTCCAAAAATAAAAATCTAACACAAAACAAATAGAAAACTGAGTCTTCACAGTTTTAAATAAAATAATAAAACAGTGTTAGAATTAAATTATAGACTAAGTTAATTCACTTATACAAGATCAATATTACTGTTTTTATTAGCCTTAAGTAACAATAAATCTGAGCTCCAAAGACTTCTAAATGTAAATTACAGGTAATAAAGATAAATAAAAATTAATATAGAGAAAAATTGTATTTATCATCAAATTATGACAACAATAGTAACTGTGTTCACTTTTACAATATATAGTAATTCAAAGTTTATAAATATCGTTTTCCAATAAACAATTAAAATTGCAAATATTTATTAAATACTATTTTCCGTACTTATAAAGAAATTATTAATCTAATAAAATTTAAAATAAAATATAAGCTTATATGAATTATTTCAAAATCTTTCAAATTACCTAGCTGAATATGAACTGAGAAGTTGTGCCCATACTAAATCATCTTCAATTTCTTCTTCTGGGATTGAAGAAGCTGAAAAAATTGTTTTCAAAAAATTTTTAATTCAACAATTAATCCAGCATTTATTCTTATTTAATAAATTGTTATCTTTTTTTTCAGAAAAAAATATAAAAATTAGCAAATTATTATGATAATCCTAAATGCATATTTCCCCCTATATAATTCAAATTCTGCATCCTTTTCATAGAGGAGGCAGCAGGTATATAGGTCTTCAGGACTGTCTAGATTTAGCTTCTTCAGACCCTTCACAATTGTTTTTCCCAGCATGGAGGAGTGGAGAGATGGATTTAGGTATGGACCAAGGATGGACTGATCTAGTATACAAAGTTTCAAAACCACTATTGGTGTAAGGGCAAGGTTTATTATAAAAGAACAAAAATGTCACATTCTTATTCCTTTGCATGATCTTTCAAGCATTTATTTCTGCAGATGTTTGATCAATCTTGATAGGAGATATATTAATAAACATATTTATATCTTATCAGATAGTCAAGCTACATTAAAAGCACTTGATAATTCCTACTTTACTTCAAAGCTTGTATAGAAATGTCATCATCTCATTATGGAACTAGCTATCAGGAGCAGGGTTCAACTTGTTTGGGTGCCAAGGCCCAAAGAGATTGAAGGCAATAAGATTGCAGATGAGTTGGCTAAGGATGGGCTTCTCACACCTTCACTGGACCTGAGCTGTCTATGTGCATCAGATCTGATGCATTTGGGTGGGATTGACTGGCAGCTCAGCACCTCTCCCATTAGAGATCTATTCCCAGACTAAGGCTAAAAGCTCTTATTTTAGATTTAGTTCTTTCTTTACAAAGAACTAAAGAACTGTTTGTATTCCATAATAATCAAGTAAGAATTTTTTCAGGGCACTGTCATCTTAAAAGACATCTTCACTTAATTTGGATTGCTGATAATCCCAAATATAGATGATGTGAGAGAGATGAAACTCCTCTTCACATTTTGTTCCTTTAAGGACTAAGATATGATATTCTAGGATTGCATTTTCCTGCACTAGAAGATCTTTTTAGAGTCCCGTTAAAGATGATATAGTCGTTTGTGTGTAAGATGGATTTTTTACAAGACAATCCTGTTAGGGATGCACAATAATTACTAGTTGGTCACAGTGATAGAGCTGTTTAAAGCCCTTCTCCTACAATCATTATCATCAATGCATATTTTCTCAAAATTTTTTTTATAAATACTTTTTTTTAATTTTTCTGTGAAGTATAAATATTTTTAAAAAATATTTTGAACAAATATCAATATAAAAATTCAATTTTATTTAAATTAAACTATTTTTTTATTTTTGAAATGATATATATTGAAATAGCATTCTAGCATTTTTGATACAATAATATTAATATCTGTATAAAGTGTATTCATAACATCTGTTGTTCTAATTAAAAATAACAAGAAAATAGTAGCTTTAATAGATAAAAATGAAATTAATTGGAAAACTCTTTGATCCATTTTTGGATCAAAAAGTTTCTCAATTAATCCTTCCATTCCTTCAGCCATTCATGCCTGAAGTTTGGATGTAATCGCTGAAGGATCCATTCCTTCGGCCATTAACATCCAAACTAACAAAAATATATAATAAAAATCATGTGACATTTGCATTAAGTCACTTCTAGGTATTGGAGATTGCTTCTGATGTCTGTATAAATTCTATTTTTCTTTGATGTTGAATTTGCAGGGCTTAAGCTATGTAATTTTCATCACATTAATTTTGAATAATTTTGATTTTGTGTAGCTGATATTATGTTCTAATGCATGTATGGAGAGTACTTTAGTTGTTGAAATTTTCATTTATATTGTCTTTATGCCCTTTAAATCTAGCCTAATATTAACATTATTAATATACAGGAAAACTGAACAAAATTAGAACTGATCATCAATACACAAAAACCAGAAAGTACCTCTAATGTCTAGAAGTGGTTTAATGCACATTTCACATTTTTCTATTGGCATGGTGGCATCCAAAATAATAAAATTATTTAAAACTGCAATAAAATGAATTATCTTTATGCAATTTATTGATAAAAATAATTCATTTTATTGCAATTTGATTAGTTGCAGATAATTTTCCTTTTCAGAATTGGTTAATTTATTATGAATCAAAACAAGCACTACTTAACAATGGAAAAACCGAAACTTCAAAGAAGCACTTTCAACTTTATAAAGTCATCTTCAGCTTACAAACCAAATATATAACCTTGGGTTGTATATTTGGTTTGTAACCTTGGGTTATATATTTGGTTTGTAAGCTGAAGATGACTTAATAAAGTCGAAAACACTTCTTTGAAGTTTCGGTATTTCCTCTGTTAAGTAGTGCTTGTTTTGATTCATAATTCTTGTTATTAAATGGAAGTTCATTCATATTATTAAGGTTAATTTGTTAATTATTCTGAATGACATCAGTGATTAAAATCATTTATGAAGTTCACATGGCCAAAAAAGTTCTTTAAAAACTGATATTTAATATGTATAAAATTATATGAATAATTTCTCACTGACTAAACTATAGCAAAATTCTTATATATTGAAAGATTTACTTACGTTGTAAAATTATACTTTCACAGGGAGCACCTGTAAGAGTATAAAGACCATCAACTATTCTACCACAGTCTAAAGCTTCATAGCATCCATATAGTTTGGCAACTGCTTTCTCAATTAAAGGAACCCAAAGTTGTTTTCTTTTAGCCTAAAAAAATAATTATAATTTTTCTATAATTTATATCTTATTACTTAAGAAATTCTGTTTGCTGATTTCAAAGAAATTAGAATATATTGTAATAATTACTTTAGTTAAATAGAATCAAGGACAAATTACATTATGCTAAATTTAAAGAACTATTACATAATCTTTAAAATTCTTAAGTTACATGATAATGTCTTTAATCATGGATGAAAGTTATATTATTTTTTCCTAAAAACTTTCAGCAGATTTGAAAATAAATCTTACTTTATGAATTTTTGGATATTATTCTAATATTTTATTTTTTATATTTTACTTTCTTACTATATAGTACATTTAAACTATATACAGTACTTCTGTAGCATACATAATGCATCACCCTGTTCATTGCAGAGCAAGAATTGTCCCTCCTCCCATGTGTTCTCAAATATTACTATAGACAAACTCATATCTGAGGATGTAATTGAACCTGCAGAAAATCCATTATGGGCAACACTAGTTATATCCATAATTCATTAGAGGAGACTACAAAACAACTCTGAATACAGCAATGAAAGATCATCCTTATCCTATTCTGTAAATAATTAAATTAGATATTAAGTATAAATCACTTATTATTTAATTTAAAAATTTCATACAAAAATTGACTTGACTCAAACTTATCTCCAACTCTTAGTGGATGAAAAATCTGCTGAGGTTAGAAATAAAGCCACTGAAATGGATGATAAATCTGTTTAAACAATCCATTATCATACATCAAGGTGTTTTTAAAATAAAATGCTTACAATATGGAATCAAGATTACTCCAGAAATATTTCAAAATGTCATTGATGAATCAATAGGAAAAATAGATGAAGTCATTTCTTATTTTGATGATGTCTTTATAAAAACTACAACCAAGGAAGAACTGACTGAGAGAGTGCATCAAGTTCTAACATACCTTAGAGAAACAAGTTTGCATACAAGCAAAGATAAATGTCAGTTACAGAAGTCAAATTCCTTAGTTATAGCATAAATGTAGAAAGTATACATTCTTCTAGGTGAAAAGTAGAAACCATAGAATTTGCTCTACATCCAAAAAACAAACAACAGTTACAAATATTCCTAGAACTGTTTAATTTTTATCACACCTTTCTTTCAAATAAAATAACAATAGCTGAACCATTACACAAACTCTTACAAAAAAAATACTCCACAGAAATAGTCCAAACAACAGGATATTGCTTTTAAGTCTGTCAAAAATTTTCTTTTTTAGACAGAATATTGATGCCTTTTGACAAAACATTACCTATAATCCTAACATGCAATACTTCTCTATATGGAATTGATTCAGTGTTAAGTAGGAATTCCCAGATGACCACAAAGTACCAATCACATATGAATCAAAAACTCTAAAAATAATTTCTCTATTTGAGATAACAAATAGAGAAATTATTCACAAATAGACAAGGAAGCTCTCAATGTGGTGTCTGATATTAAAATGTTCCACCACTTTCTGTTCAGTAAATTCAAAATAGTGACCAATCACAAACCTCTGCTGGGACAAATCTAAACCTATTCTGGAAATTCTATCACTACATATGTTGAGATCAGGGCCACTGAGAGAAATTTTTGGGCCTGTGACAAGTCTGTGATCCAGGCCCCACTTAAAAAAGTGCAACACTTTGATTTAATAAAAATCTTTCATGCAATTCAGCAACGTAACTAAACTATATATTTTCTGTGTGGCATAACACAGCTTTCCACCAAGTTAGTATTAAGTGATAGGTTAATCCTACCATGGCTACCTATGCCCCTGGTGAGATTAGGCATCAAGTGAAGGATGTGATTCAACAGGTAGATTCAGATCCGTTCTGAAAAATTTTGTAAATATGAGACCTGGGAATTAAACCTGGATACACCAGGCACAGCACACTCCTACTATGACTGTCCATCCTAAAATTGACCTTTTGAACTGTTTGATAAGTAATTTTGTACTTATCAAACAGTGTTATATATAAAATAGTTTATTTTGGCACAACTGCTTTGCGTGGTACAAAATGCACTCTGGTGGCGGCCTGCAAACTATTGGATACATTATGTGACATATTGAGGCCCGACAGTCAGGCTCAGGCCCGTGACAAAAGTCTCGGATGCCACACCTCTCAGCAGCCCTGATTGAGATAGACAATAATAATCAATTTATTTATAACTGTTTTATTGCAAGAATCTAAGACAGAGAGGCCTAGAAAAGAAGACTGTACTCACTGGACCTGCCAATTCTGACAGTTACTAAAGAAAGAAATTGTTTTATTATAAAATAAAAAAAAAATCAGCATGAGGTGAAATAAAATTTACTTTTAAATTATTCAATAAAAGTAACTGTATTCAATGAGTAAGACTAATCTGAAAATAAAGTGTATATTATTACATTAAATGTATTCAAATTTGTTATATTTAATGATTTAAGTCTTCTGTATTATCTGAATTTTTGATTTTTGAGATTCAGTCCCCATTACTTCAGGTAAGTGGGACTCTATTGTTTTTGTAATTTAAATTTAACTCTAATTTTTAACTGCCAATTATTTAAGATATAATAAAAAAATGAATCTGAAGTGTTTTAAATCTTTCAGTTATCATATTTGTGATAAAACATCAATAATTAAACATCACTTTTGGATTGCAGATTAACCAAGATTAATCTGCAATTCAAAAATTCTAAAGCATTTAGTTTTAAAAAAAATAAATGTTGATGAATTTTTGAATTGCTTTATTCTTCTTAAACTTATAAGAAAATATCTATAAAGAATAGATGATAAGTTTATATATTGCTGATGATGATATGGAATGTTGAAAATGTTCCTATTAAATAAAATTGTTTTGATTATCTACTGCAGAAAGTTCTGTATTATTCCATTCTTGATTGCTACCTTTATCCTAAACTGCTTAAAATATTACAAACTGAAGTTCTTGCAACCAACTACATAAAGTGCTTCAGTTTGTAATATTTTAAGTAGTTCTGTATTATAGACTTTAATTTAGTTTTTACACTGTGGTCTTTATTTTTCAAACAATTAAGCATAAGCATTTTAGATTTTATAAAATAAGTTTTTTAATTAAGAAATATAAAATTTTTCAATCAAATTTACAGCATGAAATCACAATTTGCATGACTCTCTCCCTCTATATAACAATTTAACACAGTTTATGGATGCTCCCATGGTATATGTATTATAACAAACATTTAAATATTCTTCTTCAATTTCAAAAACAATTACAAGTAGTCTTCAACTTATAATTGCCTCAACTTATGACAATCCATACTTATGAAAATGATGTAATCAATAAATTCTATAATTTGGTCAATTCAATTCAATGGGTTAAAGTCTTAGACCCAATGGTCTGATATATAGAAAACATTCTTTTTTGGCTTGGTTTCTTATGATTTTGTGTTCTTTATCTTTATTAAGATAATGTATAGTACTCTAGTTGTGAAGAATCCAGTTATTAATAAAATTTAGTTGTGAAGAATCCATAAATTTTGAGCATTTCTGACTTCTAACCAAATTGATTTACAAAGCCAGGATTTTGGTTTGATCCTGCTTTTGTAAAAGAAATAATATTTTAAAAATTAATATTATATTCAATTTTAAAATATTATATTAAAAAAATT